>WURT03658454.1:0-18402 GCA_009936505.3 Holothuria glaberrima
TCACTTCTGGGCACTGATTCTAAATTAGTACCCATTATTGTAACCTAGGCCTAGGCTAGACTACTAAAGTTAACCCTATGACCTAGACCTAGGCCTAGCCTGGCCCTAGGTGTAGGTCTAGCCTAGGCCTTTCCTTTCTCAGTTCACACAATCACAGTATAGCCTACCAGGCCTAGGCCTAATGTTAGGCTAAACACTAAACAGCTATAGTCGGGGCAGACGGCAGTATTACTTTTCTGTCCTAACTTTTCCTTCTCTTACAATAAAGACCGACCCAGTCGAAGCTACTAACCTACCCCTGTTGTCTGGATCTAAGACTCGTAGGCTAGCCTAGGTCTGAATCACAGTTGTGTGGGTGGGTACAGGAATGTCAGTGGAGGCGATCTCAGGTCTAGCATGCAGTCTGTTTACATTTTACTCACCATATCGTCCTAGCCTAGCCCTGCATGCACAGCAATACACAGCATGCACAGTAATACGTTTATATGAACTTGGGATTAGGCCGAATGTTATTTTGAAGTAGCGCCGCTACCTAACTAGCCCTACACGTTTTTACTGGCACCAGCCCAGCTCTCCAATTCCCAGGTAGTAAACCTACATGGCGGACCCCATATAGGTGAACCCATATGGGGCCCAATATGATTTTGCACCCAAGATTCACGAGGGGCCCATATGGGCTAGCCCATATGACCCATATGGGAATTGTTAATTCAGGTTTCCATATGGGGCAATTGCCCACTGGGCCCCAGAACTATCCCATATTTAGGTCTAATTAAGCAGAAAGTTAATTTAAAAGGTGTTGGGCCTTTCCAAGGGAATATGGGTACTTTAGTAAGTGACCATCAGGATGTGGCTGATTTGCTGAATGATTATTTTGTTTCTGTCTGTACCAAAGAGTCTTCTCTTGTAGGATTTCTTAAAGGTTCCAACAGCTCTACTCACATGGATGATGTTGTTTTCTCCGAGGACTAGTAATAAACTTAAAATTTTAAAGGCTAGCAAGTTCTCTAGGCCAGATGAAATCCATCCTGCCATTTTTCACGAATGCTCTGAGGTTTTGTCAGTTCCTCTGTGCATTATTTTCAAAAATGTCTTGATTCAGGTTTCTTTCCTGCAGACTGGAGGTTGCAAATGTGACTCCTATTTTCAAGAAAGGAGATCGGCCGGGAGCCAGGGCCGTAGCCAGCAGGGAGTGTGGGGGTGTCACCCCCCAATATTTGGTCGCCGTCGGCAAATTTTCGGTCTGTCGTCAAAAAGGGGAGAGGGGAAAGAAAAGAGGAGAGGCGGAAAAGAAGGGGGAATAAGGGAAAGGAAAGGGGAAGAGAGGGAGGGAGGGAAAGGGAAGACGGAGATCGGAAAGAAAGAAAAAAAAAAAGGAGAGAAAAAAAAAGGAGAAAGAGAGAACGGGAACTCGCGGCCAGTCTGTTATCGGCTATTTCGATTTTCGGCTCTTCATCTCGTTGGGCCATTCAAGTTGAAGGCCCGTCGGCAAATTCATCAAGCATGTGACGGCAGTATCAACGGCCGTCGGTGTAATTGGACGAGTGTGACCGAGTCCGTCTGCGACTCAGGGAAAGAAAGGGAGTTGGAGGCTTCCGTATAGCGCCCTACTTCGGGGAATATGACCGGTGTTTTAGCCAACCCTATTTGTGCGACAATGTCACATTAACGGCGACAAATGTCGCACAAAAAAATATGACAAGCAAATTCTATGCAAGTGTAAATTTTGACAGAATCAGCCTCATCAGAATAATTTTGCTGGTTCCTTGCTGCCAGCATATCATATTTGTCTGTGCTTTAATTGCGTCAGGACTTCCTAACTCACAAGCCTTTATTTTAACCTCCGAGCCCCACTACCACTTCTTTCATCTCGAAATTCAGAAAGTAGACTAATTCCGTGCATAACATCCGCGGCACAATATTTTTATGTAGTAAAATATTTGTCAATAAGATTTTTTGGTTCCTCATTAGGGCAGAAATACACTCAAACAATGCACAATTGCACCATTTGCATCATTTGGGGGACACCCCCTCCCCTTAGACCCCTCCCCAGGCCGGCGATCACACATGTTGCATGCCCCCCCCCCTTGAGAGAAATCCTGGGTACATCACTGCAATGCATCCTGGCGTCCGAAGCATGTTTTGAACGCTAGTGTTAAGATTCTGACCATTTTTCTCCATTTTTTGAACGCCGGACTCGCCTATTTGAACACTTACCGTATTTGAACGCCTGACGAGTCTAGTGTTTAAATGCTGAACGCATAGTGTTCAAATTCTGAACGTCAGGTTCAGCTCCTGAAGTATAGTGGTATGACGGGAGGAATAGAAAAAAAAAATTATTAGGAATCTTTGCATTGATTAATGTATCATGAACCACAATATACCTATCCTAGGACCTAATTTTTTACCCAGAAATATGCTAAAACCTCAGAGCTTCCGGGGGCTTTGCCCCTGGACCCCACCAGGGGCCCTTAGGCGGCCCCTGGACCTCACCGCTAAAGCTCGCGCTTCACGCTCGTTTTACGCATCACCAGATCTGTCGGCAAAACATGATCTCTACACCCTCCCCCCAAAGATTACACCTTCGCTACGCCCCTGATCGGAGCTTGCCTTGCAAGTATAGGCCTAAGTGTAGTGTGTAAAGTCATGGAGTCTGTGGTCAAGGATCATGTGCTTAAGTATCTTGTGGATAATCGTCTACTGAATCTGTCTCAGCATGGTTTCCTGCCTAATAGGTCTTGGGTTACTAATTTACTTAGCGTTCAGGCTTGAGGATATCTCTTTGTCTCTTTATTCTGGTCACTGTGTTGATGTTATTTACTTTGATTTCCAAAGGCATTTGATAAAGTTCCATTTGGTAGACTTATGGTGAAACTGCATCAGTTAGGTATCCAGGGCAGGTGCTCTGACTGGAGCTTGGCTTCGGCTTGGTATCTCAGAGGTTACTAGTTGTCAATGGTAATTTCTCATCCTGGAAAGATGTCACAAGTGGAGTTCCACATGGCTCTGTTCTTGGCCCAAGGCTTTTCTTAATTTTCATCAATGATATTGATAGTTCTCTCGCATCTAGTATTAGTAAGTTTGCTGATGACACCAATTAGCTCTATAGGAAAATAAATGATAAGAAGGATGCTTCACTGTTGCAAAAGGACTAACAGAGGTTATTTACTTGGTCGCAGACTTGGCAAATGTCTTTTAATGCAGATAAATGCAAAGTTCTTCACTTTGGATCTAAAAATTTGAGTTATGATTATAATTAACATGGCTGGTAGTATCTTGAGTAATGTGACTTCTGAAAAGGACCTAGGTGTTGTCATTACAAGTGATCTGAAGCCTTCTGGGCAGTGTGCAGCTGCTGCTAGGGCAAATAGGATGTTTGGATCGATCAAGAGGAATTTCAGTAATTTTAGTAAAGATATTGTGTTGAATTTGTTTAAGCAGTTGGTTAGGCCACACCTAGATTATGCTGTGCAGGCTTGGAATCCTTTCTATGAAAAGGACAAGTTTCTTTTAGAACAAGTTCAGAGGAGAGCCACTCGGCTTATTCCTGAAGTGCGTAATCTCCCTTATCATGATAGGCTCAAATGTCTGGGACTTACTACTCTGATTAGGGGGATATGCTGTGGGTTTTCAAATTCCTTTCTGGTAGGAATTCTCTGTCTAATTGTAATTACTTGGAGGTTTGTTCTAATTCCCGTGTGCGTGGCCATTGTGTGAATCTGGTGAAACATTTCTCTAGGCTTGACATCAGAAAGTTTAACTTCTCTCATAGAGTTGTCAATGAGTGGGTTGTTAAATTCCACTACAGTCAATTACTTCAAGATAAAACTTGACAAGTTTTATTGTTACTGTGGCAGAATTTGATTGTGGTATGTGGGTTTTTGTACGGGTATTTGGTTTGGTATGGGTTTTGTTTTGGGTCTGGTTTTCACAGAGCACCTTATGGGGTTTTTGCCCTTCTTTGCCCTTAAACTTGTTATGTTATATGGGTTATCTGGGCTCAAGGCTGGCCCATATGGCCCCTTATGAATCTTGGATGCAAATCTAAATCATACGGGCCCCATATGTTTATCGATATGGGGCCATAAGGGTCCATATTGGAATGTTACCTGGGTTAAATCGCCGGTTTGGGCACAACCCTGAAAAGTGAGGATCACCCGAGACCGACGAAGCATAGAATTCAGACAATCCGAGACCATATTGACGAAGGTCCAGGCCATCGACCCGGGACCAACAGATAAAAAACATTTGACGCAAGTTTACCTGGAACGACAAGACTTATTAAGATATACCGTAGTTGACTAGGTCTGGATCTCTACGGTATGCAAATTATAAGAGTACAAAATACACTGCAAAATACACTGAAAGTACTGGGGATTTATATCACCTCCGTCGGAATACGAAGAGACTATAACCAGGGGTGTCCCACGGGTCGCCACTTGCCAATCTAGGCTGTCGTGACCTATATAGGCTCACAGCTCTGGCATTTTGGTACGAGTGAGGATGGTAATTGTGCCTCAGAAAAAGGAATTACTAATTTATACCGTTCCGGTTGTCGATTTTTCTCAGGTTGGGTCGAAAATAGAGAGAGACCACCTAACATCGAAAGGCGGATCTCGATTTCAGCATAGGTCAGACCATGGAAGTACTACCTCCGAGGTAGTACTTCCATGGTCAGACGCGACCAACCGTAGCTCTGAGTGAAGAGTGACAACCCAAAACCGACTTAGACATTATACGGCACTCCCCAAAAGGGGAAAAAAGCCTAAGGGACTCTCAGCACCACTGGTTCAGTAATAATACTCGGGAAGCAATATCACAAATAAAACGAAATAAAATGAACATGTTTATCAGGTTGGGAGGAACAAGGTGACCTCACGTATGACTACTAAGTAGAACAGCAATTTTTCAAGGAGGAAATCAATTCAAACAAAGGAAGTTCAAGGCAAAAGTGCCTGGAAATTCTTAGAAATGTGCATTCTAATAACCTGCAAAAGAACAAACAAAGTCCTAAAATGATAAGTAAATGATTTATGAATGAAAAAAGTATCAAATATTTTAAAAATCTCGAATATCTTTTAATATAAATCATGCCAGTGAAACACATGATCCTTCGCTTTGGAAAGAATAAAATTGTATGTTTCTTTTAGATTACAGACTTGGTGTCAAATTTGGCAAACCACTTGTATCCAACGATTTTGTTCTTAAGTCATAGAAATCTAAGTATTCGTAAATAGCTTAAAACGGATGCGAACAAGCGCGCAAAAGATTACAGCGTTAAGGGTGTGTCACACTGCAGCGATTTTCAATCCGAAATCCGATCCCAAATTTCTAAATCGGACCAATATTCTTCATTCAGATTTTGTTCTAAGGATGGTCACGCTATTTCGACAACTGATCCTAGTTCTTCTTTTGATAAACTGTCCTGCTACCAGTGTATAACTTACATCGCTCAACAGAGCGATAATTGTTCGAAAACCAATCCCATTTTTGTACGCGTGTCCGATAAACGCTGTCTGTCGATGTGACGTCACAAAGTAATAAGTTTTCGTTTATTTTCGTAGTTCTCTGATACAAATCATACATTTACACTGGTTGGCAATTTTTTGGCTCTTTCCGACCAGGGATGGAGAGGATTTTAACTAAAACTCACGCAAATCGGGACCGTAATCCTATCCGAAGTCGCTCTAGTGTGACCCGCACTTTATTTAAGGCATTTTGTTGTATCTTATTGTTTTCTTCATTTTCTAAATGCAATATTATCCATTACATATAAGTTTTTTTCTACTTTCTCCAGCCGTCTACTCATTTTTTCATGTCTCATTTTTGTAGGTGACAAGGGACCTGAGAAGTTTTTTAAGATCTTCGGAATTAACGACGGGCGGAGGGGCTGGAACCTGAGAATAAGTCTAATTTAGTAGGAAAGAGGATCAGGAAGCATAAGGAATCCTCATCGAGGACCCCATGAACTGCAAACCTCCTATACCCCTCCCTCCCCAAATAGTAGACTCTCCCTCATATTGGAAATATTGAAATACATACCTAAGGCATTTTACCCCATTGGCACTCTGAGCAAAACAACAGATTCAGACCGACAAATTGTTTTACTCATTCACCACTCTCTGTGAAAAAAAAGTTTACCTTATCTGTAATTAAACAACGAACTTTCTCATATTTAAATCTATGGTCCCTTGTGTTTCTAACCTGTGAAAAATTGAAAAGGGCATCAGAGGAAATTTGCTAAAAATACCTTTTAACAACCTTGTAAGCCTGCATCAAATTGCACTAAGGCTTGACTATATCTTGTGAATTTGGGAAATAACTTGGGAATTGAACGGATCATCTGGGGAATTTGTGACATTTTCTTTAATTTCGGAGGTGCAAAATTGAATAAAAAATGCATTATGCAAGTACACCGCATCACTTATCGTTCAATTATTTTGTTAAGAAAATCTGAACAAGTCTGGTGGCTTCCAAGTATCAATTGACCATGGCGGATGAGACTGAAGGGGTCGTTAAAGTGCAGGCTATATAGAGGATTATAAGATAATATGGGGGTATGAAGACGGTGGTAGATAACACTTACTAGGGCCGTAGCCTACGTTGGGCAGGGGGCTATTGTCCCCTGAGATTCCCAAAGCCTAAACGAAAGTTGGCCACCTAGAGAAAATACAAAAATGCTGAAAAACTCCACGTCCAAATTATGATTTGAAGGCCCAAAAATGTGTAAAATTGCATTTTTTTATGTTTTTATGTGGGTTATCTGCCTGACGTATAATCCATCTCTTTAATTATTAGCTAAAGTCAATGAGCTTTATAAAGTAACTTTTAATTAAAGGGCATAAGCAGTCGCCGCAATCCTATTTTGAACAGCAGCTTAATCTCAAAAATATCCCCTATTCCACTCCAAGTATCTTTCATGATATATTTCATAAACATACTATTTCATATTCAACTTAAACCAACGAGATGGTAAATGCGTAAATATCTCAACTCATGCAGTGAAAAACACATTATAACATGATTCTTAAAGGCCATTCATGAATGAGAATGACCGGATACAGGTTAATACAACTTGGGGTGACTGCATTTTGCTCTTAAATAAAATCCAACTTTCCTTCTTGAAATCTCAATTTGCGGTTTCTAAAGCATGAAATTTGAAAGTATAAAGATTCTTGTAAAGCCTACGTTATGGCTACTCACCATGCAACTGATGGTGGTTCCCCAGTGCCGTACTAAGAGTGGTAGTAGGAAGCATGCACCGGGTACCAGCTTTGTAGGGGTGCCATGCATGCTAAAGTCGAAAAATGCAGTAAATAATTAAAAGTTTAGATCTGCATGCGTCCAAAGCTTCACCCAAAGATATCAATCATATCACCATTTTGGATCTATAGGAAAACTTAGAACAAGAAAATTTTCTCAACGAGTAGAGGTGTAATCCCTACCCTTAGGCAATATCCCATTCAATTAGACCATAATAGAATAGAAAAAAATCACTAAATAATGAGGATACCAATCATATAATTGAATTCAATGTTTTGGGTAGCTTTAAAAAGATAGCACCAGTTTGCTTTCACGCCGCCTCACATAGAGACCAAAATGTTCTCAAAGAGTGTATAGGACATCTTCCCCTCCTCTTAGACAGCACTTCAAGGCTTCCACGTAGCCACAAAATATGAAGCATATCACTAAATAATGACAATTAGTTTGTAAAAAAAAAAATCAGTTTAAAGCTTTGCCAACGATGGTACAATTTTGAACCTAGGCCAGGCCTTACATGTACCCCTCCCTAACCCCTCTCCCTTTCGCGATGCTACCCAGAAAATGTGAAAAAGGAAGGGTACGCCAGGGTATTACTCTATTTGTAGGTACAGTGCATGGCGGAGCTAGGGAGTTCGGCCAGAGGGGCAAGAATAACCTTTAGGGACGCTTTGAAGTAGGTAGATACTCGGCCCTAAGTTTCAATACTGCAAAAACCTAAAATAGGCGCCGACAGGTGATTTGAGAACGTCGGGGGGGGGGGCGAACGACCCCCTGACTATATGTACACTCCGACACTGTGTAGGTATACCACTTGGTGAGTTGCTCCGCTTAGACAGTGTCATGAACTGCCCCCTAGAGATTTCGCCCAGACTACGGCCCTGCTTACAAGCTTAAATCCATTTCTGTCTTGTTATTATTTATTCTGGTTCATGTAACAAAATGAATTTAAATGGGGCGCCAGGTAATGGCGAAATCAATGTTCCCCACTTTCTCATAGAAAAAAAGTTCCAAAATACTCAGCGCTTCAACTGACCATTGGGAATTCTTGTGAAGTTTGAAAAAAATCTGCTGCCAGCACCTGCTCACATAGGCCCCTCCCCCAGCCAATTGCCACCTGTGTAATTTCCCCTCGCAACTTCCCCCGAGACAATTTTTACCTGACAAATCGCATGCACTCGGACAATTCTGGCAAGGGAAGGAAATATGTCCTGGGCGAAATGTTCTGGAGGTTCTTCAGGGGGAATTTACATGAGGGGAGTTGTCCCGTCACCCTTACATATCCACATTTCCAACACACACAGAGACATATGGCAATAAAGCTATTTCCCTTTTAGAATAATAGCACAGATGAACATAGACTCGAGTTTCTACTTGAGGCTACCTTCCTCTTTTTCGTATTCCTTGGAACTGGCTTAGACTGCCCTATATAGGTAAACAGGCAGTAGCGTATGAGGGGTGGGTCATACTACCCCTCATTGATGCCAATTTTTCCTTTTTAGTAACTAAACATATAAATTTTTAAACGCAAATTTGGACAGTTAAACAGGGGTGGCGCCAGAGGGGGCATTGGGCCATGGCCCACCCGTCGGGAAAGGCTGGTCCCACGTCGGGGAATTTTTTTCAGTTTTGTGGGAGAGTCTTAGTCGATACGATAAAGTATGCAGTCTCCGACAATTTTTTACCCCTCCCCAAGCCGGCGATCAAAGAACATACTGCATCCCTGTCAGAGAAATCCTGGCTACGCCACTGCCTGACTGTAAACAGGGATGCCAGAGCCGTATCGCGTTGGCAAAATTTCAAGAGGTCAGCTAATATGGCACTAAGTAGAACCCCCAGTGACGTACCTAGGATGGGTGACACCCAGGTGAATCTTTCTTAGTCACCTGCGCCAGGGATTCTCCCTAAAAGAATTTTCTTACTCGGAGGGTGACATTCACGTAAGTCAGTTAAGGTGAAAAATTATGCTTTGTAAAAGTTTTGAAACTGATTCTATGGGATTTTAGGGGAAAGGGTGACGCCATCACTCTTTGAGAAATTTTTGTTTATGTAGGTATGTTTAGATGAGCTTTGAGTAGACTGTATGGTCAATTCAGTTTTACTATCGATTATTGAGTGAAGTTTCTGTATCTTGGGTTGGATGCCAGGTAAGGGGTGTTGCCTATACGGTGCCCAACTATGAGAAAAAATTTCATATACATATGATGGCTTAGATGCAAAATGGTGCAAATCTGGCAATATGGCAGTTATAGCAGGGAGTTGCTATTTGACAATTATCAAATCCCTGGTTATAGCTTTGAACATAAAGAAATTGTTAGTATTAAGTATTTTTTGGCGGTTGTTCCAGGGAGTTGTCAAATTGCACCTCCTTGGTTGTTTCATGGCATAACTCCAGAGCTACCATTCGTTATCAGGTAGAACAGGCTATTAAGAAAATTAAAAGAAAACTTTTAATGCGTTTACAGAATGCACCAAAAATGGCCTACAGCAGAAGTAGCCATTTTCTTTACAGGGTCTTAGCCTGGGCGAAATCTTAAGGGGACCAATTATTGGGGGGACTGTCTTAGCCAAGCTCCGAGTGGCATACCTAGGTAGTGTTCTCCACAGATTTTCAAGAGAGGGGCGGCACCGTTCGAGCCATTTTGTCGAACATTACGTTAGGCCTACATTTGAAAGAGCAGCTAGTAGCCTTTTGTCAACTTTTTTTTCGGAGGCCGAGGGGAGCTTCTGTAGGGGACGGGCTGTTTTTTAGGGAGCGTTCGCTATTTCAGGGGGCGGCAATTTTCACTCGGGGGGACCGCCCCCTAAAGCCCCTCGTGGAGAACACTGCTAGGATATAGGTGACAGCCCGACAGGAGGTAGCTCTTGGGGCGTGGTCTAAGCGGAGGTTGACAATTACGTAAGTCGGCTAAGGTGCAAAACGGTGCTTTGGAAAGGTTTAGAACTGATTCTATGTTTAGAAATTCTCATTGGGAAGTGAGATTTCTTATTCCTTTTCTAGGTTAAACTGTTAAAGGGAAGGGGTCAAGAGCGACGATTTGTATTGGACACTGGGGGATTTGGGTCGGAATCCTTAAAATGATCTATACGTATAAGTACATGCATACATTTACCCGCGCATATATATATAAATATATATATATATGTATATGTATACTTAAACGTATATGAAATGTGCTCATTAGCTGCGCCGAACATCGAACGAGCAGAAATCTTCCCTTTTCGTGGTCGCATATCATATTGCTTCGATCAAGTGTGCATTCAGAAGTTAGTAAAACTGTAACCATGAGCCTATTGATTTCAGTGGTTGAAAAGGAAGATAAAAACAGAGGAGACAAGAAGATTCCTGACAATGGTAAGAGCCTGGAAGCTACATGTTAGCGCAAATGGAGCAGAAAATCGCCTGCTGAAGAAAGCTCAGTTACAGGACTGTTTGGGGATATCCCAGTTGCCAGGGGCGGGATTTGGTGCCTGAAAGTGAGGGGGCAAACCCAGTCAGAATACCAAACGGCGCCTGAGGCTCCGCGGAAGCGAACGTGCTCCATTGAAGGCGTGGGGTCCAGGGCCGCCCGCCCTTGAGCCCTGGTGGGGTCCAGGGACAACGCCCTGGTGGTCCAGGGGCAACACCCCTGAAGCCCCGAGGTATTTAAAGAATTAAAACCACTAGAACGAAGCTTTTGGCTATTTTAAAACTCAAAGGATATGCACCAAAACAGATCAGAAGTATCACATTTTGATCATTTTAATAATAGGCTTAATTAGAAAAACAAGTGAGTTCATGATGAAGGGAGTTTGGCTTGTGGGTGGTTACTATGATAATAGAAAAGAATTTGTACAAATATAGAACACGCAAGATGTTCTACAAGAAGTAATCATGAAACAACATTTAAAACGGGTGTGCGCGAAGCGCGCCGAAGAAAACAGCATTTCATTATAGTCTTCTGTGTTTCTTTATTATCCGTTACATTAAAGACTCTCCTACGTTCCCCAGTCAGGCTATTCTCTCTTTCCTGTTTCATTTTTATCCATAGTCTGGGAAAAGGGACCGCTCAAGTTTTTCATTACTGTGAAAAATAGGATGATGTCGAAAATACAGGTTTAAAAGCATAATTTTGTAAGGACGATGAAAAGTCGTGGGTGATGGAGTATATAATTTTTCAAAATAAATGAAATATTGTTATGGGTAATTCTCACAGAGACATGGCCATGGACACTCGCAGTAAAAGATGCCAGGAGAGCAATTTTTATTGGAGGCTTCACCTTCGTAAGGTGTGTCCAGCAAAGGCTTTTACTGCGAATGCCGATGGCGTGAAGAAGTGGGGTGGGGACTGAGTGTCCATCCCGAGGATTGTTTTTAAATTTGATTGCTTTTGCGGACATTCTGGACCATTTCTAGAAAAAAATCTCGCATCCCCAGTTATAATTTGTCATGCTAACGGGATACTGTTCTTATCATAGTGGTTGCAAATTGCAGATAATATTCGGTCAATTGTATGAGAATGGTGGGAGTTGGTGGGGAAAGTGAACAGCAGGATGGGTTGCAAGGGTTGTGAAAAGGTACGGTAATTATACTCGAGTACTGAATACAGGAAGAAATAACGAGGCAATTCCACAAAAGTTCACTACGAACAGCAGTGATAACGAGACACATACTTCCATTTAGCTCACGCGAAGCATGCCGAAAAATTTATTGAGAATCACGATTCCCTATACCTGTATACACAGGTACGTTTCTAAATTGTGCATGCAAGTACCATGTCGTGGTGGGTGTAATGCCGTACATTTGGTACTCTGAATAACCCTTATTTCAGGGCTTAAGTTCATGTCATAAAAGTGTGGCTGGGAGCCAACACCCATGCTTTGGAAGAAATTTTAATTAATGTACCTAACAAACTTTTCAATAACAATTGCCCCTTACCTCCCCATCTTTGAGCTCCGCCACTTTATCAGTTAGTACTCTTTGCGGGTGCGCGCGAAGGGCGCCGAAAAAGAATTCTGGCATTGTTTGATATTTGAAATTATGTTTTCCAATTTTTCTGAACTCTCTTCCTATCGTTCATTTCCCTAAATTACTTTTTTTTAGTTTTTAAGGTCTGGAAAAAAGTGGAGGGGAAAGTGCCCCAACTTGCCCCCGCGTAATCCCGCCTATGACAGTTGCATTTATTTGAAGGAGCTGAATATGCAGTTGAATATCTTATGGGCCTGTGAGTGTCTTAATGGTCACCAGGCATGTATATTGGAACCGATACGCGCGAAAAAAATTTGCCTATCATAGTCAATGCTGCTAATACTAATGATACTGCAGTCGTTGACCACAAAAAAAAAGGAAAGGGAGAGGGGATGAAAGAGATTCCGACTCCCTCAAAAAAAAAAAAAAAAAAAACCAGGGATCATGCTCTGTGGGCCTACACACAAATAAACTAAATATTGGGGATTTGCCAACATACTAAAGGTAATCATGTCTCCTAACCAAGTGAGATTATTAGAGTGACTATGTCTCACATACTAAACAATTTTAGCAAATATCACTGTAGTGATAGGTGAAGATTGAACAAAAGGTGTTAAGGCCAACCAATTTAAAGAGGTTACATATAAGTGTGTCTACGAATGTCTTCCGAACATGCCTGAAATCTCGGTGCGCACGAAGCGTGGAGCACATGGGAAAATCGTTTTGATGACCATGGAGTCATCAGAAAGTTTAATACTGTATTCACACCAATATCAACAAATATTACGATATACACCAAAATACCAAAGCCAGTCCTTCCCCTTCACCATAGTTATTGGAGAGGAGTAGGTCTCACCCTCACAATATTAGCAAATATCACGATCGTTGACCAAATAGCCTATGAGGGGGAGGGGGACGAATCACTAAAGGTGGTCTGTTCAACCCAACCAAATCATTGACGTAACCAATGTGCCCCATCCCCCTCTTTCACTGCCCTTCGGGAAGGGGAATGTCTCATGGGAGAGGGTAACATCACCCCCTTTGAGAAGTTTTTGTTTACGTAGCCTAAGTATAAGATGAAAAATGGTGCTATCTTTGTTACAGCTTTTAACTGATTTTATGGCTGTTAAAAATTTTCATTATTCAGTGAATTTTCCGATAATTATTGTCAGGATACCAAGGGGTGCCACCTAAGCTTAAGTTTCCAATTAACTTTGAGAAAGTATGGCATATGTATGATGGTTGACATGTACTCATGTGCCAAGGTTGGTATCATTACGACTGCAACTGGGGACAAGAGTAGATGTCAGTCGATATGGCATCGAAGAAGTTAAAATATCACAGTAAAACTCTTCACAATTGTAAGAAAGTTAATCAAAAATAATCTTAGAAAAGTCATAGAAAATAGCTATTTAAAATATATTTCAATAAAAAGGTCTTTTTAGAAATCTTTACTTAAAACTAAAAGCAGGATTTTTATTATGTTATGCAGGAAACCAGCTATAGCCAAGATGGTGAAAACAACAGAATGGGTGGCAATACCATAACTGTAACACACAAAAATGATAACAAAAGTGGTCATTAAGAAAACCTTTAGCACATTTGCTTTTAACTTTTTGGCCATGTTTTATGATAAATAATTAAAAATTATTTTTCAAAATATTTCTGTCGGAATTCAGGTCGACCAAAGTGGCGGAAATTTAAAATGGCCGTCGATGTAATAGTTATGCCAGGAATAAAGAAAGTAATCATTAAGATACTTTTAACACAAATAGTTCAAATAAAATATTTTTGATTCGGTTGGCTTGGCCTGAATCATACCTTAAATAAGTTTAAGTACTGTACTAACAAGGTATATATGTCTATGTATGTGCTTCTGACTGTCAGTTTAACTTAACTGAAGAAGATCTAGAACAGGATCGAAAATTTTGAAATATAAAATGAAACCACAACTCTTTTTGTGTTCCTTATTGTTACTTATTTCAAGAGTCAAGATGGCTGAAACGAAGTTAACTATTACTGGGACGACTCTGTCTATCCTAAACAGAATTCTGTGGAATTCTCAGATAGTACACACACTTCAAACGGAAAATTTATCCATATTCTTTTATAAATATTCAAAATTGATTTTTGTTGCATTTTTGCGGATCCAGGTCAATCACTAAATGGCGTAAATAACAAAATGGTCATAATATAATAATTATAATACACAAAAGTAATAGGAAAATAGAATTTGTAGCGAGAAAATAGGTTTCGGAAACTCAACAATGCTTTCCTTACCGACCCATTGTATACTTTTATTATTAGCAACCTTATTGCAGGAAAATCTGAGTCATGGCCTTTCGTCTCTGTAGGAATGTATTAAACATTCTGTTCGTAATGTATCAATAAGTTAGTTAGTTAGGTGGGGTTTTACGGCCCAGTTTCTAACCAATTGGTTTAAGTCGAGCCAATATCGAGTCGATATCAATAAGGTATAGTGAAGAAAAGGCAAAAGAAAGGACTCAAAATGAATTGCGTTTGTTACATGAAAATACATGAAATTTTTCATTTTAGAACATCACCTTCACGACAGCAAATCCTCTCATTTTTTAGCATGTTGTGCAATATGAAGAAAAGTTAAAAGAATTAAATAACTATAAACTGCGAGGAATTATTATCCGATCACGCCCTCCGTGGGTTGAACAGGGTGAGGAAAGCATAATGTATTTACTCGGGGTTTAGAAGCGCAATAAATGTAGTAATGTGATTCGCAAACTTCAAAATTAAAATGGTGATGTTATTTTGAAAACTTTTAGTGTTCAACATATGAATTACAGTAATTGTTAAATGTTATCGTTCCCTTTATACGAGCAGTAAAGCAGTGAAGCAGTGATTGCGTCACAATTCCCACCCTTTCAGCAGGTGGCTTCTACCCGGGGGCATGGGACACGCAGTTTCTGAAAAAAAATATGAACGTTTAAACGTGATCCCAAAAGACGTTTGAGCTATAGATTTCTGTAGGAGGTAGAGTGGGTGTGTTTTTGACCGAGTGATGATCTATTGTAATCATTTTCTATCACAAATGTTTCTCAGACTATCAGAATTTTCCCAAATCCTTCGCAAACTATCAAAATTTTCTCGCGTTCGGCTCGCTTCAAACCTTACCTCAATATTGTTCTTAATATCGATATCTTCCAATAGCAACTTCGGAGAAGCACAGCTACAAAAATTGAAAGCTGTTTACAAATTATCAGGTAAAAGACTGGCTTTTTGAGTGACATTTATAGGTTTGTTAAGCAATTGAGAGTGTCTCGATGCAGAGCCTGAATGCAGGTGTTGCCATGGCCCGCTTTTGCGCACATGGATTTGCTCTCCATCTCATTGCCATAATTAAGGTAATAATACATGAAACTGTTCTGATCACATTTAGACTGTTCACGGTGACGTCACTGGTTGGCATAGAGCATGCGCAAAAACACATGCGTGAATGTTCGTTGTTGCGCGTGCAAACGCTTGTGCGATTGCATGCAGAAATTAGAAGAATTGGAATCTACTTTTCATTGTGACGACAATGTAAGCTCGCCTTACAAACTCTTTTACCGACACGCAGTGACGTCTTTGTTTGTAAACAGTGAATGAGTCCATACATTCCGAAAACAGAGATATATCCTCAAACATCTGTTGGGGCCTTGAATCAATGTGGGATCTTTTAGTCTAATTTGTTCTATAATATGGAAGGTTGGCATACCTTGCCGTTATACATTTTTCAAAAAAAAAAAAAAAAATACCAAGCGCTTCGCGCGCAGCTATCATCGGCATAGACGGTGATTGTTAACACACTTACGACGAAAAAGCATTCTGAAATGCACTTGTAAGTCTTTCACCCCTCTTGCTATACCTGTCAGGGATGTCTAATATCGCCTCACTGCACCTACATTCTGCCTCACTCTCATTCCTCATTGCTGGATGATGCTCGTCTGCAGGATTTTCGTTTAAAATTAATAAAAATACGATAGTTGTAAAGTGATCGGCGTCATGCATATTCTATATTATCATTTGGATGCCAGGTAATAAGCATTATATCAATGCCCCATTTTATATAATTAATTCAGAGCTTCCAGGGGCCCAATACAGGTATCTGCCAGCCTTAGATGCCCTTTTATAATACACAGTGAAGGAAATGAAATTTTTCGTATTAACCCAAGAAAGTTTCTGTGGACTTCTTGCACGCACGTATTTTGCGTTTAAACTTTCCCCAAATAGAAGGTAGTAAAATAGCCAAAACGGGGTCTTCGGGAGGTTTGTTGACAATGTATCCTTCTCATAGACAACATAGGCCTACTCCCCATCTTTCACCAAACCAAAATTTAGAATTTTCTAAATTATGGACATTCCCCGCTCATGTATGATCAGTTTCAAAAATATCTCAAAGATAGCACCATTTTGCATCTTCACTCTAAAAACCGTTGGGTACGGTATGTATGCCTCCGGCTACACTGTTGGGTAAAAATGTCAAATTTGGTTACAAAGTACCCATTACTGGGTAATGTTTAACCCAACGAGGGTAAATTTTTGACCAGCTTGGCTATTTTTTACCCAACAGTTTAGCAGGACAGGCGCGTAGCTACGGGGGGGGGGGGCTTGGGCATGCTACCCCATGAAAGCCTCGCGCCCCCAGTAGCCCCCACTGAGATTCAGGCTCTTGAAAAAAAGTCGGATATACCTTTTCACCTTTTGCCTCACTCAAATTATTATCTTTGGTGCAACTAATTCGACCTTATCCATCTCATATTTTCGGGAAGAAAAAGGAATCCGACTGACTTTCAATGCGAAATTTCGGCGCGCTTCGCGGGCATTTTTAACGCTCAATATCTTATGACAATTTTGTTGGCAGTAATTTATTTATTGTAACTAAAGCCCTTTTACGACAAAAGTACATCTTCTTCCTCTGCAGGGATCTAGCATCAGTAGAGAATCTTAGAGCAACATAATAGCACAAGTAGCGTACGCGGTAACATTTGTAGCATGTACTATTTGTCGTTACACATTTTTTTACGAGTACCATGCCACAGCCAAAATATCACAAAATAATGATAATTTCTAAGCATGTGCCAGTTAATTGAAGGATTTGACATTTTGCATCTAAGTTACCTTAACTTAACAAAACTTTTTCAGGGGGAGGAAGTTATCCCTCACTTAGACATCACACCTTTCCTTTACAGTCAATCAAAACAAAAATTTCAAGGAATTGCAAAAGCTTTCCAATGTATGGTCGGTCCGAAAATTGATTAAAGATAGCACCATAGCAAAAATTTCTCCTTCTTAGACCCCTCCCCCGGACATCACCTACATAAGGTGATAAAGCAAGGATTCGCTCCAGGTCCAAACTACTTCCGATGCGAAATATACACCTTAAAGGCTTTCTGTGTGTATCTGGGGTGGACTTAAAGCAACATCTTCTGTAGTGCCCCACTCATGCCTCCATCACCAACCTCTGTGCGACGTCACTGTGCAGATTTGCCGAAAAGTGTCAATACCGGCTTCAAACTCACAATGGAGTCAAAAAATTTTCAAAGTGACTTACCAGACTTTTTTTTTTCTATTTCAATAAACTATTTCGTGATCATATCAAAACATGAGTTCCCACAATAAAAGATGTTTAGAAAACTTTAGAGTAACTTTGCAAGGCCTGGGAAGTGTCATTTCCGGCGATCTGTATAGGACGCCCTTTTAGCTAAAATTTTCTAGTACGCTGCGCTCTAACTGATGGTGGCGCTTCGCTTAGATAGTACGGTGACAAGGCGCCCTCCCATGAAATGGTCAAGTCCCCCCAGTGCCCCCTACCAAAATAATCCTGGCTACGCCACTTCAGCAGGAGGCATACGTAAACCAACCTGGGTTAAAGTTTATCCAGGTTGTTTTTAGAGTGTAAACAACCTTATATTAACAAAAAATTCAAAAGGGAGGGCCCCTCCCTTAGGCCCTTCCCCAGGACAGCACCTTTATCTAGTGACAAAGGAAGGATCCCCACCGCTGTATACAAATTTCAGGGCGCATGAAAAAGTACAATTTGCGCAGACTTGGGGTTAACTGAGGTGGCATTACGGTATCATCTGCATGTGGTACCCCTCAATCGTGGCCAAGTGGTTAGAGCATCCGACTTGCAGCCGGAAGGTCTAGGGTTCGAATCCTGGCCGGGTCATACCGAAGAC
>WURT03658465.1:3899-18399 GCA_009936505.3 Holothuria glaberrima
AACCACCGATGCACTGCGGTACGTCCGAACATGTAACTATCTTCGAAATGGCATTTGATGCGCACTGAATAGACTAAAATTAATCTTTATCCCTTTTATACAGAGCGAAATCAGATTAAATAACTGTCGTTTTGGTCAAGAAGGGGTCTGTGGGTGGGAAGATTCTGTAATAGTAGGCTTGCACAAATCAAATATATATATATACATGTATAGGGGCTAGAAAAATAGATTTTTAAGATGTTTTAGTAATGATTTATTTCAGTTTTAACCGTAAAAGTGTTCTTATTATATTATTGAATTTCAGTTTTTTACTTTTCCTCTCACTATGCTTTCTGTCAGATATCTTCAGATGTATCTGTTTCATATCTCCATCCGTTTTTGGTGAGGAATAGGCATCCCATTTCCCAGGATAGTCACCCTGTTATATCTAATTTTTAGATGAATGCAGTAAATAATACCAGCCTGGAACATTGTCTTCTTAGGATAATGTCTTCACGAACAAAGCCACCACATGGCCTATTAAGCCGACAAAGTTGGGTCAAAACTATGATGCACATTACTTGGACACCAACTTTTATGCCAAATGGTAACAAGTTGATGTAACCCGGTGCATATTTATTTACAATGATACAACTCATGAAGTCTAGTGATGTGTGTTTTCAGACAAAGATCGCTGTGTGTAAACATGATCCACGACCGCCAATTAGACATGGAAAATTTATGCACAATAGGAAACTGTAAATAACATCTAGCACTGAAAGAGCAATCCACTAGCAATTAGATAAAGGGTGTCTCGTGTGTTATTAAGTGCGAACCATTTTAGAAAACCAAGGTTATACTTTGCAAATACCTTACGCATAGTAATTGTCACTAGTTCATCACAAGGGATGACATTTTGTAATATTTTCTTAATAGAAGTAAGCATTTGTAAATTAACGTAGTATTAATAAAAAAAAATACCAGTAAAACTTCCAAAAGCTTCATGGATGATCTCAAGCTTTTTAAAGAGAAAAGTTCAAGACCAAAACATCGTTTAAATTAACGTATGTGGGTTTCTTATGATTTCCACTACCCCGTTACTTGTCTCAGTTTTCATGAAAATATCTGGTAAATGTGTTATGGACATTAATTTTTGTATGATTAATTCAGAAACTAGTTCCAAATGATATCAAATAGAGCAAAATTTTAAAGGAAGCGATACCTTAAAAGTTACTCGAAAGGAAAGAGACAATAAAGTTTTAGATCATTTAAGAACATTTAGACTTTGTACAGTGGCGTAGCCAGTGTCACTTTAGTAGGGGCGCTGGGGGGGGGGGATTTACCATTTCATGGGAGGACCCTGGTTACTTTCTAAGCGAAGCGCCACCCTTTGGTTGGCGCGCAGCGTACCAGGAAATTTTAGCTAAAATGACCTCCTAGATCGCCGGAAATGAAACTTCCCAGGCCTTGCAAGTTGCTCTAAATTTTTCTAAACATCCTTTATTGTGAGAACTCATGTGAAACAGTTTATTGAAATAGAAAAAAAAAACACTAGTGAGTTAGTTTGAAAATCCTGACTCTTTTGTGAATTTGACGCCGGCATTGGCACTTTTTGGCAAATCTGCACAGTGACGTCGCGCAGAGGTTGGTGATTGGTGACACTATAGAAGATGATGCTGTAAGCCCACCCCAGATACACCCAGAAAGCCGGTGTAAAATGTGCAGAAATGAGCATATTCGCATCGGAAGTAGTTTAAAACGGGAGGGAATGCTGGCTTTGTGCTTTGTCACCTTGTGTAATAATTACAGATAAGGTGTCAAGAACTATACAAAAACTTATTCCTGATAATAAGCACTTGCGGTCCTTATGAGCTTCATTTCGACACAATTTAGAACATTTTATGTAGTATTTAAATGACCCACACCTTAGTCTGTTTGTAGATGTATTGAAAAGCAAATACGCAAACTGATGTGGATTTCTCTGTTTTTGACATAAAGTTTGGCAGGTTAATGCGACAAAGTTTTAGCGCATTATTTACGTTGATGAATAAAATCATATCTTCTACTCAACAGGTATATAACATGTCGTACAATGATTCATTGTATCAGTTTTCATTGTCATGTGCAAAAAGTCCATTTCAAAAAGCTTTCAAAGTGACAGAGAGGAATAACATTACTTATGCCAATGTGGACGTAACCATAAAGAAAACAAAACTGACGACCAAACACCTTTGTTCCCAGCAAAACTTTTTCAACAGAATAACAGTCCGGGATTGTCTAGTCTCTATGCTTAAACAACATGCAAATATAGTGCAAAGGCTTCCTATACTTATTCTAGGAATATTCTATCATCGTTTAAAAAAATCCTACGTAATTCAGGCATAGAATCGGACCAGAGGTGACGCCAGTTAAGCAGATTTGTATTATCCCCTTTAAAATGCGACACATATAATTTCAAGAGTCTATATTCCCGTGGAAGTGTTCGAACGATTCCCATTGTTCCCCTAGACTATGACTCTCCATTCAATAAATACATGTACATCACTTCAACTTATCGTGCCCCTTGCAGTAATGCAAAGCTAGCAATTGCTGCGGTAAGGATCTGTAGGCTACCTAAAAATATGAATACGTATTCCGTTTAACCAAGCTGAATTTAGCTGGTTCAAGAAGCTAATGGCGAAATACCCTAGATTTTATTTCTAGGTACTCACGCAAGCTTTGGAGACCTAAGTAATGTACGTCGGTTTTCCATTCTTCAGACTTGTAATAGTCGGGGAGTGACTTTATTATCGTTTGGTATAATTCACTGTGAATGATATTCTTCTCGACATTTTTCATAATATTGTCTATTTCGAAAAGACCTTTACTTCTTAAGAAGCTTCGGACAACTCTTTCCCCATTAGTGTAGAAGAAGTGCATTAAATTTTGCCTGTTTCTTTTTA
Organism: Holothuria glaberrima; assembly: GCA_009936505.3. Classification (NCBI taxonomy): domain Eukaryota; kingdom Metazoa; phylum Echinodermata; class Holothuroidea; order Aspidochirotida; family Holothuriidae; genus Holothuria; species Holothuria glaberrima. The sequence continues at coordinate 6,821 of WURT03658465.1, forward strand.
TTTGTTCTGAGTTTTGAAGAGAGCCTACTTTGTACATTTCAATTGAAACGTAGTGGTCATCTCTTTTATTATATTTATTACACTGCTCGAAACGTTTGCCTGTCAATATCAAATTTATGAAAGTTTCAAGGTCTGTTAGACACCATTTTGTGCACTGTAGGACGACGTTTTGGCATACATCATTCGTTTTGAGTAGATTACGAGGTATCTTAAATTCTCTTGTCTTTAAAATTGCACATATTTCTGTCTCACTTTTGCTACTAACTGTGTTGACAATATGATCGAAGATATCATCATATGTCTTTTTGGTACTATTTTGCCTTTCTTTCCTTTCATTGATACATTTCGTCACTTCATTTCTTAAGATACTCGTGAAAACAGTACCTTTCTGTGAGCGCACCAATTCAAACATAGCCAGCAAGAGTAGAGCTTGCTGATCTTCCATGGTTAAGTCTCTTAATTGGTCAATGTCGTTTTGTATGGCAATTACTCTACCTTGCAAGCGTGTACACAGGTGCTCAAGATCTTCTTTTGCCTTCAGGCCTTCTTCTAAGGTGGTGTTTTGTAGGAATTCCTTCACACGTGTCAGTACAAGCAAAGACCGGTCGAACACCGATGAACCATACATTTTCTGTGGAAAAATGGCACATCTGGTAGCTTTTCCCTCCCGTCTTGTTTGCATGTGTTCACAATTAATTGAATATCGAATTTTGTTCATTAGTAATGTCCATGGGTAGCGTTTGTTACATACAAAGTATATTAGGCCAAAATTACCCAAAAGGATCAAAGTAGCTAATTTTATGATTCGTTGTCTCAAAGATGTTTTTTAGAATATTTTCTTTATTTTAAAAGACTTACTAACATAATTTATGCAAATTAGGGGGTAATATTCATATATAATGAATGTCTCTTGGGATAAATCTTTCTTGTTCGCCTCATAGAATATTCATGCAAAGTGGGACACTTGTACTAAAAAATGCAGTGATCACCTTTTATTGACCCCTTATCAACTCTACTATGTTGGTTTTTCCACAATGGAAGCTGCTAATTTTGATTCTCGGTCAAAATTAGTTAAACTATATAGTCAGGGGTCTGGTTTAATTTTGTGAAATAGGCCTGCCTAGTCTGTTTTTTTTTTCTTAGTATTTTCTTAATTTTTTAGGCATGCTGAATTCACAAATGCAGGGTTCCTTTTTTTTAGACATTATTCATAGCGGACATTTTGAATTTCAAAATGACCGCTATTTTTTTACAAAAAAAATTGACCAGGACTTCCTTATTCTAAAAACTATAGGTCCTGGAGTGAGTAAGATGGTAAACTCCATTTTTAATGCCAACTAATTCACTGATGCTGAAAATCGCTGTAAATGTCTCGCCAAACAGGTAGGACCATCTGTTCAGTCCAAAGTTCTGTTTAATCGACAACAACATATTTACGAATGAATAATTTCATGGACCAATTATGACGGGCAAACAAAATTTGAAGAACTCGCTCATTTATTGGTTATAGCCTGGGTAACTGTTGTCTCGCAAATTACGCTGATTTTCAAGTATTCCTTTTCCATTAACCCCTGTAATATTTGAACATTTAAGATGAACACGTTTACAATCACCTTCATGAGTCCACTAACCTACATTGCTTTTGTATTTTGATACAGGATGTATTTGTACGGATGAAGTTAATGAAATGAAATTGTAAGTACAGCTGTAACAGTAGCTTGTAGCTAATTTAGCAGATCTCTTCTTCGCTGTACTGATAGTTTACTGAATCGCCACCCTGTTATAATGAGACAGAACGTAAATCATCGACACACTATTTGTTTCTCAGTGTTATTGCAGCTGAGCTGGCAATTTGTCAATTGAGTGACGTTTTCACTTCAGCTACGATTATGACGTTGTGCCAACCATGATCGCTCGATATATCTGTTTGTGATACCCAGCCACACAAATGTAGAAAAAGGTATTCCTGTAACTTATTAAAGGCCTTGTATTTATTCCGTATACCCATTATGCACCAGCACTGTAAATTCTGTGGTTGTTTGCAAGTCAGCCGAAGTCCCGCGAGGCCTGCGTAACTAAGAGACATACCTAAATCAGCTGAAAGACTTAGCGATTCCTGGCAGAAAGAGTATGTTTTGTTGCACTTAGGTTTGTCCCCCAAATTTATCTTTCATGAATTATTATTATTTTTACGATATTTTAACACAGGTTTTGACCTCTGCTGACCTCACATGACCTTTGCACCCACCGAAATGACTCAAAATGAAAAAGGAAGTGTTTTGAAAGGATTCCTACTCGGGCCCTCTGTATGAAAAACCGAACACTTTCCACTACGTCATCAACGAATTCGTTATATGAATGACACATGTCATCATACCATAGTCACAGCATCCTTTACAGGTGTAATTATACCCTCTGAAATGGTACAAAAATTCAAGCCTTAGTCTTCGTTGGTAACGAAACGCCGGAAACAGTTTTGGAAGTATTGCCCACTGTCTATATAGTTTATGCAGTTTTGGAGTCTCACCTCAGATGATCACACATGGCCCTCGAGGGCTAACCAACCCGTAGGGTTCTCTCTCTCTCAACGTGACAAATCTATGTTGCAAGTATTAACAGTATCAATCACCGCCGTCTTCACATATCGTGATTTTACGACGTTTTTGGTCTTTGACCTCTCTGATGACCTCACATGATCTCTGACCTCCACAAAAGGCAACAAAGTTGTTCCTCTCAACATGAAAGTATGAAAAGTGTCCATTATTGTTATCTTAGGTTTGTTTATGCGCAGTTCCTAAGAATTCCCTATTTTCTCCTCCGGTGACTTCAGATATCCTTTGACCTGTAACAATAAATAGGCCCCATCTTCTACTTCACATCCACATGCCAATTAGTGTATGAAAAGTGTCCATGCTTCATACCTAGAGATATTGACAATGTTTACGGTTTATGACTTCTGGTGACCTCACATGGCCTTTGAACTTCAGAAAAATAACAAACAAAAATCTCTTTTGTAATATGATGATTCCATATTCCAAGTATGAGAATTATCCAACATTGCTATCTTGAGATATCGTGTTTACCAGCCAAGCGTTACCAACACACCCAAACTCACACAAGTAGTGTACCCACGCATACATACAGGCAAAGGGGCGTACACTCGCCAGTGTGATTGCATAAATTTCCTGCTTCCTCTGCAAAGAATCAAAAACTGTTGGGCAAGTATACTACTTGTAAATTTTTGGGTAAAAGACATTTTTAGAGTACACGCAGAAAAGTGATGCATGGCATTCATTCGTGGACTAAATATGCTCCCATGTTCCTGATCATCCATTGTTCAGCCATAACATTCAACGAATATTTACGTGAGAAAGGACGATTTACAAATATTACGAACTTTACCTCTAATTCATCCAGTATCTTATCTTCATCACTACAGCGGATGTCGCTACGGCAGACTACTAAAAACAAGTGAATGCCATCGGGGAAATCCATTGCAGTTTTCAGAATCTCCATCATTCTTGTCGCGGCACTCATTTTCTCTCGTTCATCGAAAAGATTTGGAGTATCCATTACGTTGATTTCAAAGTTATCTTTTTTTAGTTTTGCAATTTGCACAGTCTGCTGTGATCCATTGTTTCCATAAGGAAAACACTCCTCTCCCATAATTGTATTACCCACGGAACTTTTTCCACTCCCACCACGACCTACAAGAATGACGTTCAGCTTGTCAGGTACATGCTTGGTGTAATCAATGAGTCGTCGCCTTGTAAGATTTACAAATGTTGTAATTGAGTCTAGTGTCTCCTTGTTTTGATGGTCACTTTCTACAGTTAAGTCCTGCAAAGTCAAATAAATCATACGTACTAAACATTTGAATCAGAGCTAGTTACAATCAAAAGGGGTTCCCCTGATTATTTTCTTATTTTACTCAAAGTTTTCATATTAAAGTATCTTTTTTCTCATTGTTAACGCATATACACATCGGGAAACAAGCTGTTCACGATTTATTCAAAGGAGACGAAAATTAGATTTCAGTGCATAAAAAACAGCGAGAGCTGTATGTAATGCAACAACAACTGATTCTTATAACATCTGGTTACAGGAAAAGGATTCCATTCACTCAAAAGGTGCCACATTACAAACAAACTGACTTGTGGATCTAGTTGACACTAAATACAACAAATAGTCTGGTACTGACATCAAGTGGAGCACGAAAGTCAAGACCAACCCCGCCTCTTAACACCCCTGAAAACGAAACGACTGCATTATAAATGACTGGCAAGTTTTAATCCATATGTTCAGAGTCTGTGCTCATGCACATTACTTGCAAAACCTTCTCAATGCAAAGTACTTCGTGACTAATAGTGGTCTACCCCATCCTAACAAGTGTTCACAGCTCTACAGTCGAGTGCTACTCAAACTCTATTCCTCTCCAAGAAGATGAATTTTTCATTTGCCAGCTTCGGTGCTAAGCATGGATTTTATATATCTGGCTATAACAAGAATTGGGCAGCTACAACTTGAGTTCAGATAAAACGCGGCACAAAAGGAAATAAACCCCAAATAAAACTTTAATCTAGCCAAGATATCATTCTAATAGCTATTCCAAATCTTGCATGTGCCATACTTGCATATCAGGCACTACTATTTGGTCACTACAAAAATTGGGCATGTATAACTTGGAGTATGTAACAAACCTAATCTGCACCAGAAGTGGATGTGATGTTGGACTGTTACAAGATTTTATGCCAAATGAACAACAGACCAAACGTCAAAAATCGCTTATTTCAGTTTGAGCAGTTTATGTACACTTACAGTTCTGGAGCCACATCACAGCTCATTTCATTTGAAATGTGTAGATTTCGAATATTTCTGTTGCGGACCTAAGGAGTGAGATATTTCTTTCCTCCTAGGGGTGAAGTCATGATCGCGATAAAAGGAATATAGGCCTAAATGGTTAAAAACAAATCCTCTTACATTCCCGATTGTAAGAACATGTTTGCCATTATATTTTATTAACCACAATGTTTAAGTTACTCTTGAAATGTATTTTAATGCTAAGTATACTTTTTATTACCGAAAAACAGCCAAAGACATATTTTACGTTAGGTTTTAAGTGTGGGTACATTTTGACGCAAGGTAATTTTTCACTTTTATTTTCTGGTAGAAGATGTTGCATCCAAGGTTTTTGAAAAGTTACCGTATAGTGTATAAATTAGCTTAAGGAACCTTATAAAAAAAACGACCCATTAAGTTATTTGTGGTGATTTTAACAGTAGGTACTTGTTTTGTTAGCTCCTTCTTTGTAGCTAAATCAAAATTGTTTCCTTGGACAATTAACATGTATTTGAACACATAACCACCCATTAATACGGTAAAATGCTATATAAAAAAAAATTTAATGATTTCTATACAGAGTATGTCATTAACAGTTGATGGTACTACTTCGAGGATGAGACAGGTTTGAATTCCTCATTGTTTGCATATTTTCTTCATCTTAGAGAGCAGTCCGGGAGATTCTCCCGTTTGGAGGAAACCAAAACCCTCTCGAATGGGGGGATCCTTATGCAACACACTGTAAACCCTAACAAAGACAATGTTGTAAGGACTTGCTTTTCCTCCGAAATACGGCGTGGGAAACTACCGATTAGGACGTGCTGTTTTGTTACCTATGATTATACACCTATACCGAAGATACTTTTATTTCCATTACGCTGGATTGACAAATTTTGCGAGAATGTTCCGAGACCCATTCGCCAGTGACATAATAAGGCAATAGCCTTTGACGGCTCCCATGACCATTTTTTCTAAGGAAAAAACCTAGATTCTCCCAAAGGGGGACTCCCCCGAAGTGGTAAATGATCTGCAATACCTAGCTTCGTTGCATTCGAGCTTATTATGCGTACGAGCTTGCCTTCTGTAAAGTGACATTCATATTATTCTCAAATTAGCATGTACTATGGCAATGCTTCAAAACGGACGGAGTGCAAACTCTTAAGAAAAACATGTGCATAGAAAAGATCTCAGACAAAGGGTTAACAGTCTTTCACTACTTAGTAATGCCTGAAAAATCTATTAAATAAACAATATTTTGTTTATTTTAATTAACGGAGCAATTGCTTCAAAGGCATCAGGCATGCATGGGGTTGCAACTAGCAAAATATTTTGAAGTAACCTTGTCCACATATTCAGGACCTACTGCAGAGAGCGTACGTCAATTGGGCATTCGACGAGGTGTTAGTGACAAACACCAATAACGGATTATTCCTCTGGTTAGTTTTGCATTCCACCAAAATCCTTAGGACATGACCAACAGTGAGTTGAAATCACGAACTTACATAAATGAACATAGGATAACGTGACTAATACGGTCGCCACCGTTTGAACAAATTTAGGCGTACCAAGATGACCGTGGTTGAAACATAAAATATGGGTCATTACGCAAATCGATTAACCTATCGCTTGGCGATACAATGCCAAGAAAATTTGTTCCAGGTCACATGATATTCTTACCTCGAAACATGTGGTGAGTTGTATGTCTCCTTCTTTGCCCTCTCCTTGTACTCCGTAGAGAGTGTACCAGTCATTTATTTCTCGACCAAAGTGATGTTTTATGTCTTTTATCAAAATAAATGTCCATGCTATCTTATCATCGGTCAAATAGTTCTGTTGAAAAAGGATATTAACTAAAAGGGTTTGAAGTGTATTCGAAGTATGGCTCCATGCTAATATATTTCAACGCGAGTAAGAACCCCTAAGGAATTAAGGCTAATAGATGGACATTTCGATAAAAGTAAATATACTATTTAAAGTTGGATGGGTATACGGGGAGCTCAAGATAAAGAACTCCATGAAAGGTGGCTATGGTGCTGTTTAAACTAATAAAATGCTGTAAATGGCCAAGAGAAAGGACAATTATCTATATCTCAAGTTACAAATAAACCAAAGATTAGTAATTTCAAATTAAAAATGATAGATGGTACAGTTGATTACATTGGAGGGTAAGTTTGAAATTTATCGAAGTAATTGACAAGTAGCTTTACCGACTTAAAAACTGCGACTGATACAACGCAGGCGCCCGGTGGGATATTGCACTTAAGTGTTTCATTCCATCTCGGAGTGGTACCGCCTCTGCGACAGATCGGAGTTTTCAAAGTCTCGGTGCCTATTTTAACGATGCAGTAGGTATCAATACTGGTTAAACCATAATTGCGCTTCAATCGTGCCTGGAATATAAACACAGAAGGAAGTAAAACCAATCTTTTTTACCTTGATTATTCAAAATCTCAAAAGTAATAGGTTAAGCGTTTCATACCGAACTGATCATACTTCAATGTTTGGTTATCTTTTAAGTACTCTGAAAATCAGAAAACTGGTAAACCAATTTCAGATCATTTGATCTGTGGCATTTGACAGTTGAAATATCATATTGTAGTTTGGTTTTTAGTTTCTGAGATAGAGTGGGAACATGACCGGAAACTGGTTAAGTACGAAACATAAAAACAAAAAGACTAGGCGGGTACCAACATGCTCACAACGTGTTTATTACGAGCTTGGAATGGGAAACTGATACGACGGGAACATAACATACCAAAGAAAACCGGAACTGACGTGAAACAGTGGCAGAACTATTTACATTCAGCCAACTATAAACTATAAACAATATTTTCAGTTCAACCACTTCCAAAGCATCCCGCGCTTATTAGACAATGAAATATGTAAATATGCATTCACATTACACAAGCTTGAACAAAGACCAGGACTGAGCATGAAACTCAAGGCAAACCCATTTACACTGAGCGAGCAAACACAAGAGTGCCTCCGTTAATTATTACGTACAAGCTGACCTTCCTCAAATCAAACCCAAACCAGTGTTTAGCCAACCCCACAAAACTTGGCACAAAACTTTCTGACAAGCAAATTCGACGCGTATGTAAATTGTGGCAAAATCAGCCTCACCAGAATAATTTTGCCTGTTCCTTGCTGCCAGCATATCATAATTGTCTGCTTTAATTGCGACAGGACTTCCTAATTCACAAGCCTTTATTTTAACCTCCGAGCCTTACTACCCTACTATGATCCCAAAGTTCAGAAGGTAGACTGATTCCGTTCATGACGTCCGCGGCGCTATATTTTTATGTAGTAAAATTTTTGTTACCAAGGTTTTTTGGTCCTCATTATGGTAGAAATACACTCAAATATTGCACCATTTTCGATCTAGGCACCTTTTAAAGTCCAAAAATTTTCAAAGGGGGACACCACCTCCCCCATGCCACAGATCAGTAAATATCACATTGAGAAAACGTCCTAGCTAAAACACTCCCCAAAAAACAAGATATCTGCATTGAACTGCAGTGCGTAGCATTTATTTACGATATTTACAATTCATCCTTTACCCGGCCGCCCAAACCGAAGGGTAGTTACCCCTCTGACTGGGGCCTATAGTTTTCATATCTTGGACTCAGTGTAGTCGTCCCAGGGTGTAGGACCCCTGTCTTACACCTGGGCCGAACTCTTTAACGTGAGCTCCGTTTCCTCCATCTAAATAAAACCAGACATCCTTCGTGAGTGGGGCCTTTGGTGAATCTCCAAGGCAGACTCCCCAGTGTCTGACATCGCAGAGCTAGACTTCGAGTCCGAGGAGAGCTAGAGGTCCTCCTCCACTGTCATCACATTAGCATTGGGCAGGCGCGTAGCTACAGGGGGGGGGGGTTCACTCGACTGGGCTACTCAACTTGATGATGATAGACTCTGACTGTGGAAATCTCCATTCTAATCAATCCACTAAACACAACGGATACAAACTGCAATCAGTCATGATAGTCTGAGCGGTCAGGCATGACAGTCTGATGGTGAAATCTGAACAGACGAAACATTTGAAATCTCCTTCATTGATTGTCGATTTTATTGAGAATCAAATTTGCCTACCCTTTTTTGTTAAAAAAAGGGATCAGTAATTTCACCAAACAAAAGAGTGTTTCGAAAGGGGCTCCAAATTTCCCAGAGTTGAATGACTGTTTCCTTGATTTTTGCGCTAAAAATTCTTATCGCTGGAAAACGTGATTCATGTGGAGCATCGAATATCGGGCTTCCCCCAAATATAACCTCTATTTTTAACTCCCACAAAACTGTACGTGAATGAAGAAAGATGTTCACCAACAAGACCCTTAGTTAAGGACTATTTTTCATAAGAGGCATGGGTGTATGGTGCAGAACTTGGGTGAGCGGATTAGGAGGGCTTGGGTGGCTATTTCTGTGAATATCTGAATGCAATAGTTTGTCATACATGTTTGAAAAGGGTTCATCGAAAGTTTGTGGTTGCAAGAACAAGGACATTGTTTTTGTATAATGAAGAGGAGGGAACAGCAATGATAATATTTTGGGCAGAATCACAAACATTGCTTTATCAGTATTTACTTTATCCAAGGCAACAAAACTGAAAATTGCGAGATAAGTTTGTTTTCATGAGTTCCAGCCAGAATTTCCTTATCACCCCCACACACTCACTTCTCACAGATCATTGGCATATCTCCCATTCTGCATTTATTTTCAACAGTTGTATGCATCATTTCAAAATTATTGCTAGATGAAGGTATGAATCTTTTTATGAGTTCTAGTGGACGTCGATTGTCACAAGTTGTCAGTCCGACACACTCTTCTCACAACTCTTAGAGTTTAGGAAGTATCTTCCTCACTATTAATATTTCCCAGAAGGTATAACATCAGCACATAGTCAACTACTGGCTGTAGCAGTAGCATTATTTGATAAAGTGTAAGAGTCTAGAAATTTTGTATGTGTAACAATAAATCCCTTGAAAAACATGCTTCATTACCAAGTGCATTGCATCGGTGAACGAGTTCAGGTATAGGGCCAATGGGCCATGCAGATGGTGATGAGGTTTGTAGGAGACAAGAGGCGTCACAGATAAGCGGAACTGTCCCATTCAACTACCTAAAAGAGTGGAATGATGTTTACATTTATATAGCGGAAATTTACACATCACCCATGGTAATCGGCACAACTAATGAGAAGCCAAAACTATAGGCCACTGCTGCTTCAAGGGGTGTAACCTTTCCAGTTTTACTGAGCAGGACCCATTGAACACCTGGACAGAGTGGAGCAGTGTCGATGAAATACCTCACTCAACAGTATACCCAAACAATTTGTAAGGGGAAGCAGGGATTCAAACTTGTAATCCTCGGACCCCAAGTCCGGCCAGCTGAGCTAATCATTCCTCACAGATATGGTGTTTGAAAATAACATAAGTTAACATCAAACTTTACATTTTTTAACCCAAATTGCACATCTTTATGGCTGCTTTCATGCCAGGCAAGTGCTATTTCCGGCGATCTGGGATGTATGAAAATCTCAAATTTCCTGGTACGCTCCTCGGCAACTCATGGTGGCGCTCGACTTAGATAGCAAACGGGAACCCCCATAGCAATCTCTCCCCCCCCCCGAGCCCCAAGCCAAAAAAAAAAAAAATCCTAGCTACGCCACTGGCCTCGTTTGTTGGTGGGTAGCCCACGTCGGGGGTCCCAATCCCCTCTATACACTGTTTCGAGGCGAGGAACTTCTCCTCTACTTGATGAACCGCCTCTTCCAGTTCCTCACGTAACGGGGATGTGGGTTTCTCCATCATATCTTCTGGGTCTGTATGTGAGGGTGCAGGTGCCGGCTCCACATCGGCACTGACGTGGGCGGAGTACGATATGAGACAGGAGTCGAACACATGTCCCTCCTTACCACAGAGGAGCACCACACAACATTGGGACGCTTTGCCTTGTCATGCCCTAACTGCAGGCATTTGTCGCATAATCTATTTGGTCATTTCTTGGCTTCGGGCCACTCCTTACGGCAATTGAAACCAGTATAGGGCTGCCCAAAGTTCCGAACATGGGCACTGGAACCCACTATGAAGAGGAAGGATTGTATGTCCCTCTTCAGAACCATACGAAACTGTCTCTCGCCATTCAGAATGCCTTTTATCTCACTTTCACGGTAGGTACACCGTCGCAATCCTGAGACAGCTCCGTACTCTCTGAGAACCATCACCACCAGGCCCTGTTCGACCTCAAAGCTCAGTTACAACACCGTCACCACCACAGAGCGTTCATATGGGGTAACAATGAGCCCTTCAACTCTCTTCAGGCAAGACCCACCCTTCAAACGGGCTGCTTCCGACCTGAACTTTAGGTCGCTTCAAGCTGTTGCTCCTGCAACATTTCTACTTCTTTAATATCTATTCCACTTGCGGGGTGTGACGTTCACCTCCCACTTGAAAGTAACTTAACAATGCTGTTTTTCTTAGACACGGGTATAGCAGTGGTTAATGTGGTTCGAGGCCACGCAAATGAAGTCAAATATAGGAACTCAGTTGTTTGATGCAAATAAACCCACTACACAAGTTTTCGAATAACACACTACAGCTTTGTACAAAACTCTTCTTGGTTATAACTAGCCTAAACAACTACACAGAATCAAACGGCTTCACCACCCTATAAAATTCAGCACGGACAAATGACGAAAGCGAAACAAAGACACGTCTGCTCTCGTCGAAGACCTGTAGTGTCTC
>WURT03658476.1:0-18398 GCA_009936505.3 Holothuria glaberrima
AACATGTATATGTAGACGCTGGTTAAAGCCCTTGGTGTACTTGGCCCCTACTTTATTAGACGCCGGATAGGTCCCCGACCTAGACGTTAGGTGTGACGCCCCTGATGTTCCGTGCCTCGCAAGGAGACGCCGGAAAGGGTGGTTGCTACCACTGTTCCTAAAGGGTTGGACGAGGGATCCTACCGACGCTGCTACTAGATGACGACTGTATCACTGGGCCTATTGTGCATCTTTGATGGTTTTTAGATATTTAATATTGCGATTAATGTTTTGTGTATTATGAGTCATACTGTGTACTATGTTGACTATTCATACTCAATGAGTTTGTGTGTGGCTAATGAGAACCTATGAGTATCGAATACATTGTGTAACATTGCCTTATTACTTTAGAAACTGTGTTTTAGTGATTATTGCTAGTCTCTGAGTAAGGGCTACATATTCCATTAGGACTGCACCGATTAATTCCCGAACCCGACCGCTCCTTAGCCTTATGAGCTTCGTGAGAGTTTTATCCCAACCTAAGAGGGGTCGACAAAGGGAAACATTGAACCCCAGGAACATCGGGTAGACCCCTATGACATTATCAGTGTTATTATGTACTCTTAAATTGGAGATAGGTTATCATAATTTGGCAGAAGAAAACTTTTTCTTGTGACTTAATAAAAATGTCTATCAAAATATTCAAACATACATCCACCTGTCTGAGTAATTAATTATGGAAATCTCATTTTATGAAATGTTGAAACAACTTTAAAATGACAGTTCCTTGTTCATGATATTGTAAAAAAATATGAGAAATTTCCTTCTTGACCTAAGGATAAAAATTCATTGCCAATGGAGATACCATGTAACCTTCTTTCATCTATCCTAAACTTAGGTATAACTCTTTAAATAAGTCATTTACCTGCTCAGAACAATAAAATCAGTATCTAATGGGTGCATGTTTTATATATGTATTTCAAAACTCAGTTATTAAATAGTTCATTAAATCAGTAGGCCTACATTCAAAGTTCCATTTTCTGTAAGATCATTTGTACTTTTTAGAATAATAAGTGTCTGTTCATATTCAGATTTAAATATGAAGATCCACCTTATTAAAAAATAACTTATGGCATTCTGGAGGACTTAAGAGCCTGCTTGTAAGGACAGTTTTTAATGTCAGTGTCCACATTACCATTGATTAATGTCATCAAATGTTTCTAGTTTGCCATTTGACCTTTCCCTCATTATTTGTGAAATAATTTGATAAAGTAAGTAAGATTTATTTTACTCTCAAACTTAAAGGGAGGGTATCTCAAGAAGATTCTCTCTTCCTCCAAACTTCCCGGCGCAAGAGAGCGACACCTGAGGAAAACTTTCAACCAATATTCCTGGAAGACCTAAAGGCAAATGTCAGTGCAAGTGATCCAGACTTTTATGAAGAAGTCACTGCAAGGTGTGGAGAAAGTACAGAGTGTTTGTTTGATGCCTTGGCAACCAAAGATAAAAAGATAGGAGATTCATCAAAGGAATCCCAAGAAACTTTCCAGAGAGATCAGGAAGCTATCAGTAAGGCTGTATTTTTTTTTTTTTTTTTTGCTTCAAGTCAAAAATGCTAGTTAAACATGCATACTTCACATACCAAAAGATCTGGTATGTGCTTCTTTTAAGAAAGCATGTTAGCACTGTCGTGTACTTCAGGTTTTCCCAAACTTTGTGTAACTTGAACACTACCTTTACCATTGTCTGAGAAATGAATTTCACTTAAATTTATAACTTAAGGGTACAAGATAAGTTTTAATATTTAACAGTCTATACTAGCAAAGGTCCACCTGTGTCTAATCAGATAAACTTTATAAAACTAATATTGGAAGGAAGTACTTTTCCATTTTTTCTTACCTATTTCACCACCAACCAGATGAAGCTCTGTAGCCCACTAGTGGGCTGTGGTAGGTATCAGTTAAGAAATGCAATTATGTAAATGAATACTAGAGATTTCTGTTATGAGAAAGCTTTCACTATGAACTTGCTTGATACTTTTGTGACTGTGTGTGCTACTGAGGCTCAGGCTGAATATTGTTAGCAGCTTAATTCATGCCTAATGGTAACGTTGTGAATGAAGTTCTAATCATCCATTTCTTGTGTTCACCTATTATGTGTTCACCAACTCGTATTGCAAGTCACTGTTATAGTATAATTGATAACACATTTACAACTGTAATTGGTGAAGACAAGCACAGTGGCTTGATAACAAATGATATCAGTGATCACCGACCAGAATTGTGTATAAATAGCTTGGAGTTACGGAAAATTTCCAAAGCTAAAGATGTGTTTATTTGAAAGGATGATAATGAATCCATAAATGATTTTAAAAGTAGGCTAAGCCAAGAAAATTGGGATCTGGTCTATGGTACTGTAGATGCAAATTATGCATACAATAACTTTATTGAACTTTTTGTAGACATTACAATGAATGTTGTGTTCTCAGAAAATGCCAGGTCAGTAGAAAGAGACCAGATAAACCATGGTTTACTAATGGTCTAAGAAATGCTTGCAGGAAGAAGAATAATTTATATCGTAAGTCTCTTAAGAATAGATCTTTTTATAGGGAACAAAGGTATAAAAGTACAGAAATAAATTAACAACAATTCTTAGAAACTGTTAAAAAGATTATTATTCAAACTTACTAGAAAACATAAAAATAATGTGAAGGAGACATGGAAAGTATTAAATAGGGTCATACATAAAAGACAAAGTAATAGTCCTAATTATCCAGACACTTTCCAGGATGGCAATAAGACCTTATGTGATAAAACTAAAATTGCTGATGGTTTTAATAAATTCTTTGTTGGCATTGGTCCATCTTTAGCTTCCAGTATACCACGTTGTGATGGTAAGATTCACGACTATCTAGGTGAGAGAAATAAATATTCCATGTATTTATTACAAACTCCAGAAAGTGAAATACTAGAGATTATACAAAGTTTGGAAACTAAAAAATCAGCTGACAATAGTGGTGTATGCATGGCTATCGTAGAAAAGGTTATTCACCCAATTGTTAAACCATTAACACATATTTTTAATACGTTTACACGGGGCTGTTTCCCAGAGAGTATGAAAATTGCAAGAGTAGTACCTATATATAAGTCTGGTGACAAGTGTATGATTACAAATTATAGGCCAGTATCTCTCTTATCACAATTCTCTAAGATTCTGGAAAAGCTATTTGATAAAAGATTGACAAATTTTATCAACAAATATAAAACTCTTTGTAGCAGTCAGTATGGTTTTCGAAGTGGGTGTTCAACCTTTCATGCATTAGTAAACTTAATAGAAGACATAACAACTGCCCTTGATAAGAAAACGTCTACATTGGGAGTTTTTATCGACCTGACCCGATACAATTGATCATGCACTGCTTACAGTATTCAAAAACTTCAACATTATTGCTTTCAAGGAATTGTCCTCGAGTGGTTAAAGAGTTAGTTACAAAATAGAAAGCAATATACAGATGATGAAAACACACATTCTATGTTAAGTTAAATTACATGTGGTGTACCACAGGGGTCTATACTTGGACCAAAGCTATTTATACTGTATGTAAATCATATATGTAATGTTTCAGACATACTTCAACTTGCAGTATTTGTAGATGATACCAATATTTATTATTCACATCATGACTTAAGTACCCTATACAAGAGTGTCACTTGTGAGTTGACTAAGCTTTTTACTTGGTTTTCAATAAACAAATTGTCATTAAACTTAGACAAAACAAATTATATGTTATTCATCAACAAGAAAATCTGCACCTCCAATTTAGAAGTTAAAATAAATGACATACAAATCAATGAAGTTACCTGCACAAAATTTCTTGGTGTTTTATTGATAAGAAACTCGCTTCGAAGGAGCATATTTCTAAATTATGTAATAAACTCTGAAAAAGTTTTGCTATGATTCACAAGGTCAGCAACCTTTTAAGTACAAGCCCGTTATATACCTTATATCGTTCGTTATTCTTACCATACTTGAATTATTGTCTGGAGGTATGGGGGAATACATACAGATTTAAAGTAATCTTTTGCCAATATTTTTAAAACAAAAGAGAATTATAAGAATTGTGTGCCATGCAAAGCCACTAACTCATACACACATTTTGTTTTAAAAGTTAAAGGCCTTGACATTATTTCAGTTAATTAAGTATAAAACGGGTGTTTTCATGTATAAGGCATATCATGCTTTATTGCCTAGAAACATTCAAAGTTATTTTTCTATCTCGACAAACAACTATAATACGAAGCAAAGTGGGAATCTTCGACAAAATTGTGTCAAAACAACAAAGAAACAGCTCTGTTTATCATATTGTGGTGTAAATGTTTGGAATTCCATTTCACTAAGTATCAGAGAAAGTAGAAGTATAAGTTCATTTAAATATAATTTTAAGAAGTTTGTAGTTGCTCAGTAGACTATGCAACCATCACATTTTTCATATCTCATTTTAACATTTAATATTTTCTAGCATGATGTCGTCACTCATTTTGTAGTTATTATGTAGTTATAGTACAGTAGTTAGATTAACTAAGGGGGAAATGTTCATAAGTCTTGACTTTTTTTTAACCTTTTCTAGTAATTTAGTCACACTTGTTAATGTTGTCTATATGTTGCATATATTGTAAATATTGTACATATAGTTGCTAAAAATAAACAATAAACAAACAAACAAACAAACCTGTAACTGTAGACGTAACTAATCGACCAGCATTTAAACAGTGGAGCATGTAATTTTCTTTGCCAAAGTTTCATTGAACTCTTTAAACTGCAGCTAATTTTCCACCAAACATAACTGGGGAGCTTGTTTTACAAGTTGTGGTTGGCGAGAAAGCTGAATACAGATTTGAAGTATTCGATCCTGATGGTGATGATGTGTCTATCTCACTGGTTGACTTCACCCAGGAAGCAAATCTCACTGGTAAGTGAAATGTCAGGATGTGAATTTTGGAAATGATTCCATAATAGCACTCTGTGTAACTAAAGTGTATGTATAACGAAAGTGAGCACAGACGGTTTACAATTAAAAGTTGAGTTACGCAGTATTTTGTTAAATTTGAATTGAAAGTCACCTGATTGTAAAGTTTCATTCAGAAGTCGTAGTTCGTTTCATTGATAATGAGGTCTGAAAGGTAAAAAATAGCTGTGGTTAAGTCAGTTGATTTTTTTTTTATCAAAGTTTGATTGTCTTAATTTCCTTTGCCTTCTGAATCACCTCCAGTTCAGTTTTGTTATTATAAAATGTACATCTTTGCTAAAATGTTTTGGACACATCCAGTTCACTCAGAATGTGTTCATGGCAAGATTTGAGGTTATCTTCTGTTACGTGGGTTCTAGGCCGGCATTAGAGTTAACGCAAAAGAGGGACTCCAGACAGAAAATATTTTAAGTTGAGATGAAAGGTTTATTGAAGACTAGCAGCTTCAGAGTAAAGGTCTCTGAACTGGACAAAGTTTGGATTACGAATCATACATGAAAACAACAAACACATAGTTTAGAAGTAAAGAGAAGAAAGGGGGCAACAACCTGTATGTGACTCAACTGCTTAGGTGGAAAATCGGGACAAAGGAGAATCACTGAGGAGGGTTATGACTAACTAACTTGGCAGAGGACGGGTTAGCTCTGTGGTTGAGCACGAGGGTTTCCTAGAATTAAAACAAAGAGAGAAGATGATCAGGGAGGTTAACAAACTTGGATTCAGGACAGGAAGTATTTATCTTTCAAGACAAAGAGCAGGGAGAACTTAAAGCGATACTATGAGGAATAACTTCATACTACATAACACTTCTGCGACAATGAGGGGGACTCCAGATTAATTGTACATTCATCTCCCTGAAAAAAGTGTCTACAATTAGACCTTTGGACCATCATCCCCTATCCTCCCTCCCCCTCCACCACCAACACATACCCAAACAATCACCATTCCCTCCACTGAACTAAAACTTTGCATTCATTCCTGGAAAGTTGACTGTAAAGTTTTTGTCATCAGTATCAGGGCAGATGTTAACATTTGTCTTATGAGGGCTCTTTTGGGCTAGTTGACTGAAATGTGCCGTCTTCAATACACAAACTATATGGCCAATATCGTCCTCGTGACCCCACTTTTGGGGGCTGTTTGCAAGTTACGGGGGCTAATCGCCCTAAGCCCTTGCATAATTCCTGCAACTGATCACTATTGTATGTGAAATGTATGTTTCTTATATTTC
The DNA here is from genome assembly GCA_009936505.3 of Holothuria glaberrima. Taxonomy (NCBI): domain Eukaryota; kingdom Metazoa; phylum Echinodermata; class Holothuroidea; order Aspidochirotida; family Holothuriidae; genus Holothuria; species Holothuria glaberrima. The sequence continues at coordinate 6,234 of WURT03658476.1, forward strand.
TTGGTCCTAATTCTAATTCACAGATAATAGTCTGGTTAGTTGGACACCATCCTCTCGAGACACAGTCTCCTTGATAATCCAAGCATCTGACAACCAGTCTACAGCTGTACTTCAGCCGACCATCAAATTATGCCACTGTCAGAATGATGCAACTTGCATATGGAATACTTACACTGAGACCTCAGATATTGTTGCTGACAAATTTGCTGTAAGTTTATGTGTACAAAGTTTTAATAGGGAAAATAAATGAGGCAGCTGCACTGTTCTTTTTTATGTTCACAGTGCTTAAAGAAAGGGTGTAAAAATGCCAAGTCCACATGGTTGGGTTTTGGTAGAAATATGTCAGTTTACCAAAGCAAATCAAGGGGGAACCATAAGCAACAAGCTCAAAATGTGAATACTGAGAGGCACTACATAGAAAAAATAAAGTGGGGCAATGGATAACCTCTAAAGAACTAACTTTCAAAGAGTGCCAAGAAAAAGGATATAACAGCAGTTGCTTCTGACGCCTTTGTTTGTATGTTAAGACATGGGTTAATCCATAAGGAAATCTCTGTGGCACTTGAAGTATATTGAATATTTAAGAGCCTGTTTGTTATAATTGATGAATTAAAAACAAGCTACTTATTCATCTGCAAATATAGATTGTTTTTTCATTTGAAAATTGTAATTGTTTTTATTGGGTATAAATTACTATAGTACTTTAGGTTGCTTTCGTATTTATGAACCAAACATTTAGCACCTGAAGGAGCAGTAGAAATTTTCACCTGTGAGTTTTCATTTCTTCTCATTTAACACGATTCCTCTCCTAGACTTTCTTTTTCAGAATTCATGCCGTGTAATGAGAGTTATCTACTGTCCCCCACACCCTTTATTTTTGTGTCAGCCCTACCTCCAGTAAAATAGGTTTTGCTGCTAAAGCCACCTCTTTATATTCTCTCTGCTTCTCGTGTTTCTTTATCCAGAGTTTTCTCTGTACTTATATTGTGCAACTCATACTCTGCATAAATGGACTCATGCTGTGCATAAATGGACTCAAACTGTGCATGCATGGACTCATTTAGTGCTTTCATGGACTCGCTCTGTGCATTCATGAGGTGTTTCTGCCGATGGAGACCGTGTTCACACCTTCTGCTAAATCAAGGGTAAACTAAACTGTCCAGTAATCCTGAATGGTCAGCTAACTGTTAATTTGACCATTAAATGATCTTGATGCAGATGTTTGCCTAGCCATTGTATTCTACCGAGTAGCCTATTTACACGTGAGAGAGTTTGTTTACACAAGTTGAGCAGAGTAGGGAGTGAGAAAGTGTTATCTCCCTTTGTGGTTTTTTGGCATAGTACACTTCTGAAAAAGTCCCCCGAGCGGCGAATATTGAAGTGGATATTAGTACCGGCAAGAACACGGCATGTCCATCATGAACTTATTCTGTGCATGTATGCACCCTTTGTGTGGATTCATGGATTCAGCTGGTTCTTCTATGAACCCATTCTGTGCATTCACAGATTCACCCTGTGCATGGATTGACCCATTCTTTGTATTCATGGATGTGTCATGGACTCACCTCGTGCATGCATGGTCTCATTCAGTGCTTCATTCACCCATTCTGTGCTTTGATGAACCCTTTCTGTATATTTATGAACTCATTCTGTTCATTCATAAACCTATGCTGTGTATTCATTAACTCACCCTTTGCATTCATGGGCTCGTGCAGTATATTCAAGGACCCATTCCGTGCATTCATGAATCGTGTACATTTGCCAACTCATTCTGTGCATTTCTGGACTCAGTCTGTTTATTCGTGAACCCATTCTGTCTATTCACTAACTTACCCTTCGCATTCATTGACTCATGCAGTACATTTATGGACTCATGAGGTGCATTCATGGACCCATTCTATGCATTCATACATCTTTTGCATTTGCAAACTCATTCTATGCATTCTTTGACTCATTCTGTACTTTCATGGACTTATTGTTCCCCATCCTATTCCAGATTGTTGTATGCAATTGCTCATTGGGATGGACAGGTGACTTCTGTGAGGATGACTTAGATGCCTGTGAAGACAGTCCATGTTATCCAGGAGTGCTCTGTGTTGATGAGAAACCTCCCAGTGAGAATGCAACCTGTGGTGAATGTCCAGAAAATCTTGTGGGAGATGGTTTCCAGTGTTATGGTAAAGTCAATGAACATTTGCTATGAAAATGTTGCTAGCTAACCTTGCTGTTCTGTACCTATGAGAGTAGATTGAACAATGTCAGCTTCATGAAAAATACGGAAATTTGAGAGAACTTGGTAAAAGTAATTTTGTGTGATTGTATTCCAGATTTGTAAATGTTTTAAAGGTTAAATTGAGGTGAGAAAGTTGTTGAAATCCTTCTTTATTAGTGTTTATCTTTCTTTGTTGTTGTTGTTGTTGTTGTTGTTGTTGTTGTTGTTGTTGTTGTTGTAGTTGTTGATGTTGTTTATTTCATTTTAGCCCATGTGAGCTTGTATCATCATGGGAAGTCTCTCTTTCTACCTGTCTGTCTGCTTGTCAGTCTGTCTTGCTGTCTCCCTGTCTACAATTGCATATAAGCTCTCACATGCGCCTTTGTCGACAGATTTTGATGAAACTTGGACACGGTGATCAATGGGTGTGGAGTGACCTTTTACTAACAGGAAGTTGATGTCAAAGGTCATTAGGACATTATTCAAAAATCCTAAAAAATTATCTCCTACTCACAGCTAGACCACCTTTTGATCTTGATAGTTGGTTGTAATGTTCTTCAAGTAGTGCTCCTTACAGCCATACAGTTTTGGTTTCAAGGTAATTTGAGGTCATTGACTTCGTATAACTTTGTAACTGAAGATCAAATGCAGTGGTATACAAACATGATATGTGTAACCACCATTTGTTACCAAAATGTGAAGGTCAATTAGGTCATCAGGGGTTATTTTAGGTAAAAAAAGACATTAATTTTCAATAACTTTGTGAACTGAATAGGGGTTTCAAGCAAACTTGGTACACGTACTCACAATTGGTTCCATTAAATCGAACTAAATGTCAGTTTGAGGTCATCCACTGATATTTGAGGTCACATTTACAAACATTGCTCATGTGAAACTTACCAGATGTTATCATTAGTTAGTGCCTGAAATTTAGGAAGTCAGTTTGAGGTCATCAGGGACATTTCAGGTCAAACCGTCAAAGATTGTTTGATATAAGTGAAACATGGTGGATGTAGTCTTCATCTGGTGCTAAAATGTATGGAAGTACTGAGGATTACATCATCAGAGGTCATTTAAATTCAAAGACCATTTGACATTTAGAAATGTACATAACAGTGGGTGTCAAAGATTTTAATGATAGTGACTGTTTGAAGTTTCTAATTTTTCAAAGGTCACCCAGGGTCCATTCAGCAATAAGAACCTTTGTTCCCAATTGTTCATGATAACTGTACGTGTTCATACCTATAAAACATGCCGACTTAAGGAAGGTATCAAAACTGAGCCGTTCTTCAAATGGGTTTTATGTTTGCATGGGGTTCATGGAACAATACAAACCATAATGTCATTAAAGATATTACTTTCCTAGAAAAAAATATTGGGTTTGAAATGGACAGGTGTGGGGCTCTTGCACCATTGGTGCTCTTTTTGTTTCCCTTTTAAGGACAAAATGAATCTATTCCACCACAATGTCATGTATGTGTGCTGCAGTGATACTTGCTTGTAAAATATATACATCATAGTAAGAAAGATGGATACCTTTCATTCTTGGTAAATAGGTTTATCATAAAGAAAAGAAGTGCCCTACCATTTCTTGTGGAGGTCATAGGTCATTAGAGATCGGAACTGAAAGCTTTCTCAACTCATATTTCTAGTTACCAAGCAAGGATACTTTTTGAGCTTTATGTTGAATTGTTGATGCATTATTGTCGGTAAAAGAACCCTGTTGTTTGTAGAAGAAATCAAGAATTATCTGAGGTCTCTGTAGATGAAACTATCAAAACCTTGTAAACTGCCTGTAAACATGCTATCTCAAGAAGGGTAACATTGCTGGAGCTTATACAAAGCATGTGGATTCCCATATTGAGGCATTCTTAGATAAGCTTACAGGTATAGCTACTATTTTATTTTGGTAAGGAATCATTTGATGACAGATCTGGCTACGTATAATAAGTATCTCACCTGCCTTGCAGTGATTTGTCTAAAACTTATTTTTTGATTGATTTTCATAGATACTGATGAGTGTGCAGTGGAGTATCCACCCTGTGACCAGACATGTACCAATGTTATAGGAGGCTATGAATGTAGCTGCGAAGAAGGATATTTACTGTACCCAGATGATAGAACAAGATGTGATGGTAAGGGGTCATTCCATCATATTCACAAGGATACAAAATGTACCCTTTCTTTAGACCATCGTCCCCCTCCCAGAGGGTATCTGCAAAGAATTGCAATGTAATATTTTTGGCAACAGTTGTCATTATATTTCAAAGATGGTCGGGGATACAATATTACAAATCAAACTACAATCTATAAGCCTGTGAAAATAAATAAACTAGAGGATCACCAATACGTTTAAGGGGAAGGGATGGAGGACATCTTCACCAATTTTTACAATGGAGCCAGTTACCTGAAATGTCTGTTGACCAGTTAAAAGGTTATAGTATAGTAAACACAAGTTTGTGTCTAAACATTCACTTAAATTTCATGGCTTATGAAATATAACATGCTTTCAACTTAAAGAGTATGTAACTAGAAGATAACAATTCTTTCGGTTTGGAGAAGACTGGATTTATAATATAAGGCATAATTACATGCCAAAGATGTTCATGGAAATGCGTTTTTGCTGTTATCCTAATCATTAGAGAATATGGATAATTTGATATTAAGTGTAAAGAGTATATCCTTACCCATGTGTACATGCCTTTTTATTAACAGCATATCAAATGATGTGCTGACTACATTCATGTTGTTAATTATGTGTTCATGTTTTCATGAAACATCTTGGTTGATCAGCTTAATAACAACCAGTAGTAAGTTGTAATTTGTATTGATAATTTTTCCCTGAGAGAATTACTGCAAAATGCACCTGCAACTGCTATTTGTGATATTTTGCAACCTTTTTCCAATTACTTTGAAAATTATTTATCCGTAAATAAACTTTGCACATTAACCTAAATGAGAAGTGTTATTTTTCTCCTTAAAGGGAAAATGCGTTCACCCCAATCAGAGTTAGTATGCCCCATCACTCTAGTTCATAAATGGCATATTTTGATCATGGGACAATATTTTTGTTAGTGAACTGTGAAATTCAAGGAGAATTTCCCCTTACCTTACCTATTGTTTGTAATAGTTATGTTCAAAACGTCTTCAGAGGTGCTTGTAATTGCAATAAGGAATTTTTGCAAAAAAAATTTTTGGAAAATTGTGTTTGTCTTTTAACATATATCTCAAGAAAATTAATGTTGAGGGGATTTATATGTAGCTTGTGGGTTGTCTTCCTGGAGGAATCTCGGGGATTGGCCAGTGGTCAGATGGGGACAGTGGAAGTCACATGAAGTAGTTTAATACTGAAGACCAGGAATGTGGAATTACTTGGTTACTTGTTTTACCTCATACGATTGTTCTTTTGTAGATATTGATGAATGTGACTTACAACAGAGCAATTGCCATGACGATGCAGATTGTATCAACACACCAGGTTCTTTCAACTGTACCTGCAAGGATGGGTATTTTGGTGATGGCATCAGCTGTCAAGGTAAAATGTTGAAACTACAACTTTGTCTGAAGTTCATGTTTGGAGACATTTTGAGATGTTCTTTACATATAGCTATACAAAGTATCTATATTTTCAAAGAGAAAAACATATTTTGTGCACTGCCATGCCTTGTTCAACTAGATGATTTGTACTAGTCAGCAAGCACAGACTGAAGCCACTGAAGATGGTATGAAATAAAGATAAAAAGCCCAAATATTTGTGCCACCTGGTTTCTTGATCGAATAAATATAAAGTGCAATACAAAAAGAGGCAAATAGCCTGCCATGCTCACTTCTCAGAGTAAAAATGTTCTGCTGCCAATGCAACTTACCCAGTGTGTAGACAAGCAATTTCAAGTAGGCGACAGAAGATGTTTCTACCCCAGATTTCGGCATTTGCGTATGTGCAGCTTAAGCCTACATGTTCAAGGAAATTTTAGGAACAGATAAATGCCTTACACAAGGGAGAGTTTTCAATGGTGTTGTCGTGGAGTCAGTGCCAGAATAAGCCTGCGTACTGGTTATCGGGTCTGGAACTAGTTTAAGACTTTATTACACTAAGAATTTGACAACCTATAAAGAAAGTCATTAGAACTGCATATAACCTCTTCTCTTCATATTTTCCTCCTCGGGACTGATTATTCATATTGGAATAGGGATTTGGATTGATGATTCAGAAACATTCATCAGAGTTTAAAGTTTCGCTAGATATATACCATATTGTGAGGCACCTAACATAAACAGGAAATTTTAGAAAGAAGAGGTACCCCCTTCCTGAAACCCCTCAATAGGACAGTCACTTCCCCTGCCCCTTATAAATGAAAAATGGGACAAGACCCTAAATTGCTACTGCCTGTTGAGTGCCATTTTACTTTTCTACAAAATAATCCCATAATTATAGCTCCAAGTGAGACAATCTTAGTCACTTTTAATTTTTTTACTGGAAAAACTCTGCAAAAGAATCAGGTGAATAGCAGCGTTGTAGAGTGAGTAAAGGACAATGAGTAGAGGTACTGGTTCGAGTACCAGGTCATGAGTACTGGTTTGAGTACCAGGTCATGAGTATGGGTATCAGGCACAAGTACGATAACTTGTACTCAAGTACAGACATGAGTAGGGGTATGGGTACAGGTATTACAGCACTGGACAGAATAGAACTTGGAAAAGAAATATGTACCAGGCTCACCTTATTAATATGACACCTTGAAGACAAATGAAATAGGAATTATTTGCAAAATATTTCAATCTTTTTTGTGTTAACATTGGTTTGTTCTTTGATACTGACTTTCAACAATGTAACATCAGTTGCGCTGTAAATAAAGAAGAGTCTCAGTAAATAATGTTAAAGAAGAAAACCTGTTGCCTGATTCAAAGAGCCTGATTCAAACATTTTGCTGTTCTCTTCTTTCAAAGATTTGGATGAGTGTTTGACCGGAAACTCAAACTGCGACTTGTTTGCAGACTGTTTTAACATCAAGGGTAGTTTTGTTTGTACCTGCAAGGAAGGCTTTCAGGGAGATGGAATCGCTTGCACAAGTAAGAAGATGAATTTTCATTTCAAAACAAAAAACAGTTCTATATTTTTTTAAAAATTTCAGGCTGTCAGTCAGAAAATGAAAGAAAAAGGACAAAAGAAAGAAAAATACCCTTACTGTATAAAGACAAAAAGAAATTAATAACATGAATTTTGTATATATACAAAAATAGATTCAAAGGAAAACTTAAAAGTGTCATGTATCAGAACCATATTAAGGACATAATAATATAATTAAAACAGTGATTAGAATTTGCTCACTTTAGTAAAAATTAGGGGCCGTCTCATAGTCACCCCGTCATTCCCCACCGTGTGTTTTCCCTGCTATTGGTGTGTCATGCATATGCTTCAAGCTCCAGTGAACCCACTGGCTGAGGCTGCGAAGTTAATGAGGTAAGTTTTGGGCAGATTCTTCCCTGATGTCAAAATAGGTACCTCAACAACAACGATCGATTGACGTTTCACAGAAGCTTGGATGGAAAAGGATTATCGCCGATCAATGAAAAGAAGGGGAACAAAGGACAGTGAAAGTTGTGCACGCTAGATAATCTTGCTCAATAATGAGCCATCAAGGCATACAATTAGCAAATACTGTGTTTGTCTCTTTACTGTAGATTTGTTTGCATTTTGGTTTATGGTATGAGTAAGTCAAAAGTATTCCGTCATGCATGCTTTGACAACCCCTCCCCCCCCCCGTCAGACAGTCCGGGGCAAATAAAGGATCTCTCGGGAACTACCATGCTCGACATTGCAACCAGCCAGGCAGCGTAATTTTTTTCCCACTTCGATATACGAGTACCTCCGGTCTTCAAATAAATTAAAGAAAAAAACGAGTCATATAAAAACGGCTACACTTGCAATCTCAGTGCCCACTATATCTGTCCTTTAATAGTTCGAATGTCACTAAAATTCACACACTTCCAGGTCACAACAACGTAAAGTTCTAAAAAGCCTGTGCCAAAATAAGTTTCTAACACTAAGACAGACTTAAGTTATTAGCATTGGCCGTTTAGCCCTAGTGTTATGTACTCTGTGAACAAGCACGGTAGTATTCCGCGCTGCGGTGCAGTAAATCATGTGCTTCCACAGCACTTTCACCTGAGTTGTATGCTAGACGACAACGAGTAACGCAATTATTGTGGACAATCTGAATGTAGTACTGATTTAAACATAAAAACCATTTGTCGATAATATCTTACTTATGTGACGCAAAAAGAAAACGAATATGAAAGATAGTTTTAAATGTGAAAAGAAATGCACATTTTACATTTTTAAAAGCAGTCAAATTAGTGGGTTACCTTTCAGTTTTCTATATTTTACAGTTCTGTCAAAAGTACGTACAGATTGGAGATGGTGTGTGTCACTATGCAAGAATGTAAACCTAATTAAATATGTTTGGGTATGGGGATTGCTGGGAACTCCCAAAACATATGTGCAGTACTGCAGTACATACAAGGGGAGCTGCCACATGGATACATACACGGTGCGGCGTGATGACGCAGTTGTTTCTCAGTCCCGTGCGAGCTACGCATACTGTGCACAGTCTATATGCGTAGACAGAAGTTCGTTTTACTATTAGGCCAAAGAAAATATTGTTTGTTTGTCCTCCAGACCTGCCCAAAAGGGCCGTCAGGCGGGCGGTTTTTTTTTTTTTTTTTGCTTGACCCAACTGCAGAATGTTGCTATACTCTCGAGGCTCAATGCACGTGGCTCTAATGCTGTTCGCTGTGAGTACAGTGATACGTACATACTACGAAAATAGGAAAATGAGAGTTATTGCACGCAATGCACATATGTACCATGGCAAATGAACACAAGCGGGGAAAGTACACTGTAAAAATTTGCAAATTTATTTTCTTGTTCATTGTGGGACCTAACATAAGCCCCTAAAATGTTAAATACGCTCGATGAGTGCTGTGGGTTTCGATGGGTTCGACTGGATGGCTTGTCAATTACGACTGGATTGTACTGCAGTGACATTTGCGTAAATTTCATAAGTCGAATTGTCAAAATAGATTCTAACTTAAAACAAAAACATATGGCAAAAAAGTAACAAATATTCAACCAAGTAAAGAAACGATCACAGAATGGTTTCACATTTTTATTCAATGTCACGCCCAGCCTGAAATTATCTTTTTGGTTACGAGTGCCTTCCTCGCACTGAACCTGCTGTGAAAAGATAAACTGTTTGAACAAAAGCACATAGCAACCACTGCCTCGACAGCACGCTAATCCGCTTGTTGTGCATTCAGTGAGAGCCTTGTCTCCTCCCCTCCTTACAAATTACTCTGGCTCTGCTGAAGACTGCTTGAGTGGCTCATTTCACGGTGTGTGCACATTCTTAAAAGTATATTCAGAGGAACACATGGCGGGGAATGGGGGAATGACTTTGAGACGACGCCTTAGTGTACAGGCTTATTTTATTTTTGTAGCATCAATCTTTTGTGAGAGTTTTTGTATCAAAATTAGACATAAACTCATATGTAGGTTGGTAATAATGCCTTTCTGTGGTCATGTTGAGTTGGCTTAACAATTTGCGTGATTTGAAGGTATTTACTGTGTGAATTAAACACCTTTATGTAACTTTTGTAGGAAAAAATAGGAGAAAGTCCTGTTAAAATCGGTATGAAAACAGTTAACAGTACAGACGCCCTGGCAGAAATTATGGTTATCTAAAAAAGAAGTGATCCAAACACGACAGGGACAAAACATTTTGTTTTTAGGTTGTGGTGTGTGAGATTAACCAAAGTTTGTCCATTGTAGTAGATATCAGTGTACAACTGATAATACTTTAGGCATGCATGCTTAGATTCTTTTTTTTATGGATTGGGAAGGGTCAAGGAGAAGGTTCCTTTCAAAACGTATAACATGTCAGATTTATTTGCTGTACATACTGACCATCAAAGGTCTAATAGTTGCAAGAATCCAAAAGTTAATTAGGAACTTGTTTCAGCTTTAACAGCCTAAAAAAGTAAGTTTTGATTTGCAGATATTGATGAGTGTGCTAATCAGCTGGATGACTGTGACCTTTATGCAACCTGTACGGATCTTGAAGGAAGCTTCAGTTGTACATGTAACCCTGGCTGGACTGGCAATGGGACGGAATGTTTTGATATTGATGAATGTGAAAATGAACCCTGCCACCTGAATGCAGACTGTATGAATAGCGAGCAAAGCTTCGTTTGCATCTGCGTCAATGGCTTCATTGGAGACGGATTTTCATGCACATGTAGGCTTTTGGATAATTTTCGTGGAAAACTGATGTGTGTTTGGGGGAGGGGGGTTAATACAACAGCAAGTTTAACAAAATACAGACAGAAGTCACTTATAATATTAAGTTATATTGGCCAGTCTCTTTGGTTCTAGAGCAGATTCAACCACATTTGATAAGGTTGTGTCTGTCCCTGCCAGCCATGCCTAGATTTCTTGTTCATTTTACAAATAACTTACTGTGCGCCTAATTACATAAAACAATAAATTGTTAAAATAAACATTAAAATGGAAACAATGTCCATCTTTGTGCGTAAATGACTACTTGTTTGCCTAATTAGAATACAACTAGAAATTTAAATATGAGTACACATTCAATGGGAAAATATAGTATCCCCAATTTGAATTAGTATCAGCCAGCATCCTAATTTAGGAATAGCTCCTTTCGACTATGTGACAGTGTTTTGCCACTTATTTGTTTAATTTATTCAGAATCACTCCTTGGTTTCTTTACATGTTCAATGTTGTACCTGTGGGGGACATATGAGGAAATTTGTAAAATTTAGCTGATGTTTGAAAACAAACTTTATGAAGGTCTAAGATCATTTGAGGTAACTAGAGGTCAAACTGTTTAAATCTTGCTAGCATAGTGTATCTCATGTATTATAAATGGTGGTTGCCAAAGAGTTACATTCTGCCACCAGTGTGTTAAAGGGTGTCATTCTGCCACCACCTGGCATTGCCGCACACCACTAACAATACCATATAAAACTGAGAAACTTGAAAAGTCCTATTTTCTTTTGATAAGGGTTCATAGAACAAAAATTCTTATTTTGTATTTTTTGTATTCCATGACGTGTTTTGCTATTCAGTTGTATTGTATTCTATTCCAGTTGTAGGGTTTTCCTATTTAACTGTAGACTTACCTTTTTTCTGTTCAACTTTGCCATTTCTCATTGATATTTCTCTCCAGATGTTGATGTCTGCCTTGAAGGCTTACATGACTGTGATCTTGAGACTTCGGTATGCATTAATAGTTTAACAGGCCATTTCTGTCAATGCTTAGAAGGGTTTGAGAAGGTCGATGGACAATGCCAAGGTAATGATAGTGTTTGACTTAAGTGTACCTAAAGTCTTAAATTTGCAAATTATATGTCACGGATTTTGAAGAATAAATCATTATGGGCTAGTAACTAATCTTCACAGACATTTGTATGCAGAGATATAAAATGTTAAGTCTATTCGTTCAATTTGAAATTGAAAATTGTCAATAATGTGTGATATCACTCTTGTACTCTTTATATTACTGCCTTAATTTGTCTTTGATGTTCTTAAATACACAGCACCTCATGTCAAAATAATGGTCACTGTCTTGGTGTGACTTGACTATTCATACTCTTGCTTATTAACATTCTATTCAAGGAAATAGTAATTTGTTCAAGTTTGTATGAGTGTTTTATTTCAAAAGGAAACATAAGCAGGTAACATGAATTGGTTAGTTAGTTAGTTAGATGAGGTTTAACGACACACCAACACGTTTGTGTTATATAGTGTCAGCTAGGTAAAAAGGGAATGGTGGGGGAAAATTTAACTAAAAGAAACAAAGATGGGGTAAAATTCCACTAAAATGTCTGGACAAAGGCTAAATGCAGGTGTCATGTTAAAATTTACTGTA
>WURT03658497.1:0-38072 GCA_009936505.3 Holothuria glaberrima
CCTTTTTTCTCTTCTAGATGACACTATATAACACAATCGTGTTGGTGTGTCGTAAAATCCCATCTAACTAACTAACTTGTTTATAATTTGTTGCTTTATCATATGTACCTACTTCGAAAGCAGAATTTCTTTTCCCATTAACTAGTTTTTTTAACGACGGGCTGAACTACAACTACTTTTTTTCTTTTGCAAGCGATATAACTGTTTTGAGAATAAGAGACCAAGCACTGGCGCTCCACAACTGTCGTTTACAGTCACTTGCCTTGATTATAACTTCACTTTTCTAGAGTGCCGAATAGCTCATTCCCAGAACAAAAATTAGCGAGGACTCTATTGGAAATGCAGATTTCTGTTTTGGAAGACAACCTCTGCTTCTTGTCGCAGTACCACGTCAGTCTGATTGCACGGTTAATTAAAATGTTTTTGGTCTTCTAAGATGCATAGTCCTCTATGGAGAAAATGCCAAAGCCGTCAGGCGTAATTAAACATTAAAATCATTTATTTCATATTCCTGACCAGACACTTTTTGCCATTAAGTATTAATCATATGCAACTCCTGTCCACAAAAAACTAAAATTTCTCACATTTTTGGTAACTATAGGAAGTAATACATGAGTAATAAGGCTAATTAGAAACATTGCCATGTAATGATTTTCTTCAAATTCATCACAAAATAGTGCATATCAACTCAATGAGCCCCTTTAAGTAGCACATTGGAAACTGAAAGTGAAAATGTCGGTATGATAATGACAACAACTGTTTATCGTAAATTTACGTCAGACATAACGTTAATTTACCGTTTATTAAAATTACGGGGTATGAACGTAATTTTATGATGTATCCACTTGTGTAACGACGCTTCACTGTGAGTCTACTATACAACATATCTGCAAATATATAAGCCAGTTCTAGGGTGTAATTTTAGGTCAGAAATTTGACCGTTAATTTACGTTTTTTAACAGTGCATCTTAAAAGTGGTTTTCACAGCATGCATAGTTCAACCAATCAAACAAAATGATCGATTTCAATTCTGGATCCCAATTTGCACTGAATCGAAAGCTTCATCATACTTCTGTTCCATTCATTTCATGATAATCAGTAAGCTTACGTTAATAAAAAGTTATCATGCAGAGTGTGAATTCAGTTACGAATTCTCTACGTCTTTCGTTCGATATTTTGCTACGATTTTTTTTCTTTTTCTTTTTTTTAATTATAAGTCTTACCTTCACTCAACAACAGCCAATGTTAAGACCAATTATGTCAACATATGACGCGTATTTACAGGGCAACCATGTTCCCTTTGACAAACTGTAAAGAACAAAATTGGAAGGAATCGCAAACACACACGCACAACGCCCCCGAGATAGCATAGCCTTCTGTTTCCGTCAAAAACAATGACGGAAAACTTCACCCATGCTTTTTTATGTTTTGAACGTTAGCAGTTATGAAATGAATAGAAGTACATGGCAGATCATATGGCTTAGTAAATGACATTTTTATTTACCAAACGAAATTCCGACAGTTCTACTACCAGCTGCATATTTTTTTTAAAAAAGACACAAATATTCATTTTATAATAATCAGACGCACGATATCTACAACATACAATGTATGGCGCCAAACCAGATTATTGTGAAGAAATGAGAAAACTTTCAACATTAGTAACAAAAATGTTGCATGAACTACAGCCATACCAAATAAAATGAAATGTCAAATTGTAAAGAAACAGAACGTTAACCCGAGAGGTTAACCAGAAAGCCCAAAGGCTTAGTGATTCCTTGCCAAAAGAGGGTGCTTTGTTGCACTCAGGCCCTTCCTTATAATTTATACTTCTTGACTGTATCTTTTTTACGACTTTTCATAACTTAACCTTTGGTGAACTCACATTTGTCATTGCTATTTTGAGATACAGTTTTTGCAAGCCATTTACAAGGTTTTGAGTTTAATCTCTGGTGACCTCAAGTGACCTTTGACCCCACCAAAAACGAAAGGGTTCTTACTGCCAACATGACAAATCTATCTACCAACTATGAAGTGTCTGTCATTGCCATCCTGAGATACCGTGTTAACAAGGATTTCGGTTTTTACCTCCGGTGACGTAAAATGACCTTTGACCTCCACAAAAACAATAGGGTTCTTTCTCTAAACATAAAAATCGATATACCCAAATATGAAAAGTATTTGTCATTCCTACACTGAGAAATCGTGTTTGCAAAGTTTTCGGTTTTTCTACCTCTGATGACCTCAAATGACCTTTGATCTCCATCAAAAACAATAGGGTTCGTCTTCTTAAACATGACAAATTTATATACTAAAAATAAAAAGAATCCGTCATTCCTACATTCATATATCTTGTTTCCAAGTTTTTTGTAGTTTAGCCTCTGGTGACCTCAGATCATATTTGACCTCCACCAAAAACAATAGGGTTCTTCCTCTAAACATGACAAATCTATATACCAAATATCAAAATTGTTTCTTAATTGCTACTTGAGATATCTTGTTTACAAGCCATTTACAAGGTTTTCGCAGTTAAATCTCCGGTGACCTCAGATGACCTTTGACCTCCACCAAAAACTTTGGGTTCTTCCTCTTAACACGACAAATCTGTAAAGCAAATGTTAAAAGTGTCGGTCCTTGCTATCTCGAGATATTGTGTTTACAAGGTTTTTGGCTTTTGGCCTCTGGTGACCTCGGATGATCTTTGACCTCCACTAAAAACAATAGGGTTCTTCCTCTCAAAATGACAAATACATATTACAAATATAAAAAAATGTCGGTCATTGCTATCTTGAGACATCGTGTTTACAAGCTAGGCGTCTCTTACACACACGTACACACATACATACACGACATCACCATCGCATAGATTCCTTGCCTGCCTTCGGCAAGGAATCAAAAACTAACATTTTATATCATTATCAACATTGCATTTGAAATATTTACAGGTAGATAAAAAATTGCAGTAAAAGGAAAGGCTAAAAGAGGATGGGCAAAGATTTACAATGGCCCTTTGTTTTAATGTTTTACTCGTTAGAATTCATTACCTGATTTTTAAGATTGTAGTCAAAACTATAAGACTGAATCCGACGAGGTGTATATTATTTGAATTTTTTAAACAGAAGGCTGGTTTCTATGCTATGCAACTTTTACAACACGTAACATTAAAATTAATTCTTCTGTTGTGAGTGGAGTCTCTTAGTGAGAATGTAGACATTTGCCCAACCACCTCCAAATCTTCCTCTTTCACTACTTCCAGATTCTCTCACTAAATTTAGTAAACTTAATAGAGCTGTGTTAATTGTTTAAATAGGAAGCAACTCAATGCAATGCATTCCTGTAGGGAGACGAGATGACGTTTGTATTCCGAAATCATTTCACACACTACCACCATCCGTCTCCATTAAAATCATCCGTCTAAAATTTAACTGTTTTAATTGCTGGTAGTTATGAGTTATATTATTTTATAGCACAATTATAAAAGTGGTGTTTTGGTGGTCTAGTAATTGGGTTAAAACATCATGTGAACACGGGTGGCGTCTGTAGTTTATTAACAGGGGTCAGGTTCTCTGACGTTGGGGTGGGACGTAAGAGGGACAACGCCCCAACAGTCCCGATGTCGAAGAGGGTTTGGAAATGTGAAGAAAAGCGTTGCACTACAACGCTTCCTTGCAGGGCATGTTTTACATTATATCCGTACAGACTTGAAAAGTCGAGTTGCGGGCTGATTTAGTGGTTTTTGCGCGCGAATATTTTCGGGTTGGCCCTCACGAAAATGAATATGTAGTCATTCAGAGCAAATGAAGATTAATTGGTCGGGGTGGCCTCTGTCGGGGATAACATACATTTTATCCAATCCACGTAGGCGCCTAGCCGGTATTTTCTTGAGGGAAGGCAAACTGTGTTTGAAAAGTTAAAACCAGTGGCGTAGCTACGGGGGGGGGGGCTTTAACCCTCTCACGACATCTGATAGCCAATGACCTTCCCGATCTTCATTTAATACTGCCTACATGTTACTTGGTAAAGTCAAAAGAGTTTATATTATGAAGCTACTGGGAACGAAAATTTAAAAGAAATCGAAATAGGCTACCCCTCGGTAGGACATTGCTCGACGCGAGCCGAAAATTTTGGGTCTCTACCGGGTAAATTGCCCGATTCAGAACAAAAACGGGTCAAGCGTCGGGACAACTGGTCGCCATCGGGGATAAATTATTTTATAGTGAAGGCTAAAACTCCCCAATAAAAGTGGAAAATTTCTCCACCGAGAGGTAGCCCGTTTAATTTGGTATTCAAGTGGGCATTACTGCCTGACTAAGCATTCAAATTTTTTTTAATATCATCAGCAAGTCTTCAAGAGGGTGGGTGATTGTAAAATAAAAGGAGTCCCTCGAACGCTAGCCCTGTTGGACGTCAGTCTCTAGATTAAAATCAGTTTCGAATGTAAGCACAATATTTTTTTTGTATAATAGGTGAGAAATAGTACAACTATTAAAGATGCAAAGAGATCTGGTTACGGTCTCAAATTCGGTTGAAAGATGTGAAAAAAATTTAACGAACATTCAGGATCATTCAAATGATCAAACACAACGTAATGCCGATCTCTCACAATAAGGGATAAGCGGTACTGGAAGCAAAGAATGTTTGAAATTAATATTCTCATTAAGCAAATCATAAAAGATTTGACCCTAGCTTCATCAAAAGGTGCCACACTACAGAACCAAAAGTTAGCCAAGATTTCATGGTATTTCAACAAATTGAAAGTATCTAAGCGTGCAAAATATGCAATTGCCATGAGTGTTCACATATCGAAGATGAAAATAAAAATCCCAAACTGCCGATTAGCCGAGCAAAATTTGTATTTACTCTATACTTGATATCGCCTACACAGAAAAAGTAGTCCAGCTTAAGATTGGTAGGTGCCATTTACCATGGAACGGAAACCAGCCCCTTTATTCTGTTCAGTTCACCAGTAGAACTACGCACGACACCCTTGATGTAGAAGTCTCTTGCATTAAAACACAATTTGATAATTTTAATCATTTTTAAACTGTCCGTAATTGTATATAGACATTAATTGTACTTATCTTTCAAGCATACTTCATCAAACTTTAACGGCCCTTTTACAGTGCACGTGTCATCATTCTAACGAATTGAAATATATAGGCTTCCATCGTCCTCTTCTTGTTATTCTAGATTGGAGTACTGGTTCCAGCTATGCAACAGCTACCCTCTTATTTTTTTTTTGTATCAGAAAATCGAGAATAAGTCTAGCAACATAATAGTTCTGCGAATTGTACGTTACTTAAGCAGTCTTTCCTCACTCGGTGGTACTTCTTTACTCCTGTATGTTGCCCGACAAAACCTAAGCCAAGCAGAACATAGAATACGCACATACTCTTCTATCAGTTTAATCTTTTTGACGTGCCGAATAAAGCTCACCATTGCCTTAGCTGTGGATAAACGGAATATAACATTTCAATAGATCCGTGGAGATTCTAAGCACTTAATACTTCATCTGACAATATGAGTTTTTAAATAGGATTAGAAAAAAACAGGGAAATGCAACATTCCATAGCAGTAAGTGGTTGTTTTCAGTGTTCCTTCACCACCCAGGAGGAAATTCCAGTTCAGTAACTGGAAATTGGTTACTGGTTCCAACTGGTTCCAACAGGTTCTAGCTGCTAGCTGGAACCAGTTGGAACCAGTTGGAACCAGTAGCTCATTTCCACTTACTGAACTGGAATTTCCTCCTGGGCAAGGGCGTGATTGAGGGGGGGAGGGGAGCTTGACCGTTTTCCGACAAGCTCTGGAGCTTTACACAGTCGGGAGATCCAGGGTAAAGCATAAAAATGTCTATTTTTTCACAAAAGCGTAATTCGGACTAACAGTATCTTCAAAATCCAGGGGCATTTATGGTAGAGAGGATGGAAGGTCAAAGAGATTCAACGAAGTTTCACAATATTTTAAAGGCACTTTGTTCCTGGGAGGTAACGGTGGAACCGCAAGAGTACAAGATGGATGCGCGCAAATCGTGCCGAAATTAAAATCTTTATGGACATTTCAGTAATGTTTTACCTTTATTTTACGTACCAATTACCGGTCCACCAGTTGCTCTTAATACGTATGAAAAAACCCCAAATTGCCGTTTGCCCTTTTGTTCTATAATAGCCAAAACAAACGCCCATTCGATTTCTTTATGATGCAACACGTTTGAGGTTTAGCAACTAGGACTGACAATCGCAAAGATTGCATTGGGTTTTGCAATTGTCCAACTGTTCAAGGCACGTTCTGTCCTTCCTAAATTATTAATTATAAGTACCTATGTGGGATGCACGAGGAGCCCGCCAGAGGGGACATATTCAAGGCATTTTTGTGACCTTTAAGTTTAAGGACACTGTAACTACAGAGGGAGTCGGAAAGTGAGCCTGCTTCGCAACCATCGCAATACAAAGTGTTCTCACTTCCAATGGTTCAACACGAACGCGCTCCGACTTGAGTTAAAGGGAAACCAGCGCATGCTGCACCGAACCGACAGTGAAAATCAGTCGCATGGCGGGCGGGTGGGATAAATGTGTGCCAGTTTTGTTCTGGACCCGACTTTCGTTTCCAATTGCGATCCGACAGTCTTCGTCGTGATCACGTTGGAAGTATCAAACTCTTTGGTATTCTTAGCCGAGCCGAACGGGGGGGGGGGTCGCAATGCTTTATTAATAGGCCAATAAAAGAATGTTTGCGAAATCAGACACCGGTCGCAGAAAGTAAATTTACTCGCCCCTATGTGTGATTGATGAACAATAGATACCCTCCTATCCACCTGGGCAGTGTGTTGCAGGGGAAACCTTACATCCGACTGCGACCCGACGCATCTCAGCACACGAATACCTACTACTAATTCCCAACGAGCAGTCACTTTCGGTTACAACACATTGCGAAAGGCTTTTATTTTACAGTGTCGGACATGGCGCTAGTTTCATGGTACACAATTATTTAATACGGTACTTTTATTTAGTGTTTAAAACGTTTTGACCTGTCAGGATTCATTAAAAGAAAATGGTTCACCGAATAGGGCAGAATAGTTCACTTACTCACACCGAACCCTTAATATGTAATTACCTTACCGACAATTTATACTTTCCCGACAAACAGAATAGATTTCCAATACAGTCTAAACTGGGAGAGGTAAGGTCTCTGGTAAATGTATATCCAAAGCAATATTTCCGCCCGACACTCACTTTAAGTAAAACGTAAGTACAAAAGTTTAAGACCTTTCTATAGCCCCAAATCAAAAACAAAAAGGACAACAACAGCAACAGCAACAACAATCTAACAAAGTGAATACACTGCAAATGAAAGTTGCAATTTTTTTTCCCGACGGACCGCAAAATTTCTGAGAGTTGTAGCACCCCACCCTTGTCTATACCTACATCACAATTCTTATTCAGTAATGAATTAACTCGACGCTTCTCCTCTGCAAATGACATTGTCCACTCCGCGATTTCTTTATGACGTTCGAATAAGTAATCAATTTTACAATGATATTTTACAATCGGCTACAAACTAACCACCACTGATAATTGATAACTGATAATTTCAAAGAGAACTGTTTCAGTTCAATCTTGCTGCGACTTTAAACCTTAATTCTGTGTCTTTCATCAATACTAGGGAAATGAAAATGCTCACCTGCCATGATGACTATTACGACAACGTTCAATAGTACCAGTATGATGTTTATTGCTCCATCGTAAGACTCGGGAACGTCCATTGCCGCTACCAGGACGTTGATGAATATTGCTGCTAACGAGAACATCTACCAAACACAATCAAATATTTGGAAAGTTGATTAGAGAGAAATGGTTTTATTAACCCTTCTGAACAGTGTATAGTGAAGAGGAATAAACAGAAAACAAACGAATGGAAACCGACCTAGTTTATTATAACATTACCTGAAGACGTTGGTCAAACAAGTCCTTCATTGGCCAAAATCGTGCATGTAATGTTAAGAACAACACGGATGTACCAATTGTTACAAGCACTGTCACTTTGTCTTCCCAGCCAAGAAGCGTCACTAGCAAAGTTTGTGTCACCTTCCTAGAAAGTTCAACGATTTCCCAGAACCAAAACCTGGGTTTGTAGTTCTCGCAAAGAAAATGTAGCCAAGTTGGAAGTGTCGGTCTTTCTGAAGTATCACAGATGAGATGGGTGTTTTCATTGACAGAGCAATCTGTATTTTTAGCCGTACGAAGTTCATTTTTGTGAGAGTTTTCAATCCTGCGAGTATGCCGTCGCAGCACAAATAGTAAAGATACAGGAAATGCTACAACATACAACGCAGTAGCTAGGTAAGCGGAATAATTGTAAAGAGTCAGTTCCTCGCAGTCGATGTCAAAATCCGACCGAAGGCGTTTGATACAATATTTGCTATTTCGGTCCAAGCAGAAAGTCTTGCATGCACGAGGGTACACCTGGAAAATGGTACTGCAAATTGGGGGATATGTAATAAAGAGTAAGACTAAAACAACTGTTATCACTTTTGTCTTGAGTTTAGAAATATAAGATTGTAGCGAATGTTGGTCAGGAAACTTTCTCTTCCTGTAATGGAAGTACCACCTACAGGCGTAGAAATACATGGTAGCGATGATAATTATAAAAAGTGGTAACGATACTCCAATTATGAATTCAAGTTTCGGGTTGATTTCCAGCTGTGAGTCATAGCACTGAGGTCGAACGACCATCCGAAGTATCGTTAACTCTACGAAAGTGATTGCCTCTCCAATAAATTGCAGAGCGCCTGTCCAGTTAACACCATGCATAGACGCGAAAAACCCACCGACAACTTGATAAAACCCAAGCACAATCTTCAGTCTTGATACAATAACATCCATTATTGATCTTCCAGTGAGACTCTCTTTCTTTTCTCGTTTGTATTGCCAAAGTACAACTGAACAAAAAAAGACGCAAAGACCAACAATACCTAATGGCTCAATAAATAACCACACTTTATCGGGACAAGGTATGCAAGAATTTAAGATTGAGTAATGTCCAGTAGTGCATTTACTGCACATCCAGCCTCTGTACCCATCTTGACACGTTCCTACAATTCTTTCTAAAGTAACGCCGCCATTGTTAGGACAATTGCTTGTTCTTTGACATTTATAGACCTTAGGAATTTCACCTGAGTAGTTTACATATGCCTTGTTGTAAAAACGAGATTCATTCTGGAGATTTTCGACAAAATGTACGTACTCAATAATGTTAGCAGAAGGAAACGTCCAATTCCAATAATATCCCGGAAGGAGGCTTTTATATTCCTCGTGAGTGCAGTTTAACCCCTCATCTAAGCATAATTCACATGGACCGAAGCGATCCGTTCTTGTATAATTTTGTTTGCACTTACAAGCTCTAAAACCTGCCTTCAAAGTCTGATTTGTACCTTCTGGACAAACCAAACACTGTCCGATGGAAATACCGCTACCGTTTTGAACGAAAGTACCCTCACTACAATTCTTACATGCCATTCTCCCAGGAAACAAAGACGACTGCCCTATTGCGTCTTGGTAAAAGCCACCTAGGAAAAAAAAAAAAAACAATGGGTCATGGCAACATATTTTCAGTGTCACTATATTAAAATTCTAGAAACCAAGAGTTCATCGTACAGACTACATATTAAACTGGGGAACGGATATTTGCCATTTTTGGTCCCCTTTTTGTAACTATCACAACAATATCATGAAAAGGACATTACCGAACCAACTGTACTTTCCGTTTAGAGATGATTCTCTTCATCGATTTGATGTTTCAGTCGAGCCACGGAAAAAAATAAGATAGACGGAAATTTGTTTCCCGCAAAAGCGTGGCATATTTTGTTAACCACTTTGTACTGAATACCTTAAACGTGTGGCCTCAATTGTATATGTCAAGCTACATTGTACAAAAGGGAACAAGTTGAACGTTTCTAGAGTTATTACATCGTCAGGATATATTCACCTGGAGGGCAAGAATGACATCCATTGATACTGTCTCCGAACGTTCCCGGCCTGCACGGTTCACATTCGCTAGGGCCCTTCTTGTTGATAGTACAGTTGAAACCTTGTTGGCGTAACGTTGTTGGCAGTAAAGTTCTAGGAAGTTTCAGTGTCGGAACAAAGGCAGGACTCACACATATTCTGCAGAATCGTTACAAGACGTTAGGGTTATCCTTTCCATTGTACGCTATATCCATGTTGTTTTTGTCTTATGGAAGATTTTCACTACAGCTCTTTGCGTGGTTAGGTATAAACTTAACTAACTACTAAAATTTATGAAAAGCAGAGTCTTTTCCATGTTCAATATCTTCCTTTCACATACTAGTAAAAAGGCCACCGGTAAAATTCACTTTATGTTCAGGTTTTTGTATGGTCCAGATCGGAATGTTATATAAAAGGGGCTTATTTCGTGAATATAAATATTACATCTGGTAGAGGCAAAGGAAAGAATCCATAGACAGAAGAACAAAATTTGGGAAGTTAATTGCTGTTAGATGTAAATAGTTGGCATCTGAAGATCAGGGTAAGAACAGAACATGAAGAACCATAATTTTA
Source organism: Holothuria glaberrima (assembly GCA_009936505.3). Taxonomy (NCBI): domain Eukaryota; kingdom Metazoa; phylum Echinodermata; class Holothuroidea; order Aspidochirotida; family Holothuriidae; genus Holothuria; species Holothuria glaberrima. The sequence goes on from WURT03658497.1 coordinate 10,575, forward strand.
ATAAAATCGTATATAAATATATGACCGCTTTAAAATAGAAACAAATTAAGTACATTGTTGGAAATGGCCCAGCAAGACGGAAGGTCTGCCTCGCACTTTAGAGTACCTTCTGCAGATAAAAATGAAAGTTAACTTATTACATGTTATTTCCTGACATTTGAGAATCAATGCGAAACATTTTTATGGTATTATTATACAGTGTCAGATGACCACTCTGCCTTTACGAAGTTAGTGAACCAGTTATCATGCCCATGCCCTTAAAAATAACACGTCAAAGGAAATCAAAAACAAAGCTGCTCATCAGATAAGAGTTCAGTGATCTAAAGCCATTCCCCACCAGATGTTTTGGGAATCAGTTTGTGGGAGCTATTTGTGAGATCGGCATAGACTATTTTTATTGTTCATCTGACAGTTATCTAGGGCGTGAGCAGGGCTACTTTGCAACAAATATTTTTTTCCTAATCGAGATCTTTTTTGGGACTGCGAGGGTTAATTAAAGGTCACTCCGTGTATTTTGTACGTTTATCAGGCCTACCACTCCCGGTTGGAAAACAATGATCTAAGCGAAGCTCCACCTATCCCCCCGCCGAACGGACTCTTTTTGCTAAGCCCCTCTTTTTAAGGCTTCCAAAACATATGACTGAACAAGGAAAAGGATATACCGTACAACATAATATATAAGCTCCAAAATAGAACAGTGCATATAGAGTGTAGGTTGAGCTAAACCTACTTGCTAGATCACAGATTACCCTTCTCTAGTACAGATAGAGCCTGCTGGATGTTTGTGCATTCTGTTATCTGGGCCTAAATATATGAAACTTTTAAATCATGATATTTGGAAGCAATGTCAATGATGGTGCAAGAGTTAAGTACGGTAAAAACCTAAAAACCGCGCCGGAGGGCGATTTGAGTCGGTGGGGAAGGGAGGGGGGCGAATGACCTCGTGACTATATAAATGGTCCGCTACTGTTTTGTATCACAATTCGTTTGCAAAAAAATTAAAATGTTCGTCATTCTTTAACTACCAAAACTATCGAAAATCTATCAAACTATCAAAATTTTCTAGCGCATTCATTTAAATTTCTATTTTTCTCCGTTAATGTCACCCAAAGGTATCCGTTGAAAGATACGGTAAGAGATTTGACAGTTATAAAGTAATTACATTATGTGTATACATTATATTAGACGTTTGAAGCGTGACGTTCATGATTTGAAGTATATCACGCAGTAAGCAACCTTATTGAAAGGTAATTAAGTGCAATTGCAGAGAATAAGCGTTTGTAAGACATTTCTATGAATCCTAACTCTCATTTTGTTATATCTTTACTCCCCTCTCGATCTTTTCTCGGTGAAAGCTGTTGATTTGGTTTCTGGTTTAAAATTGGTAAAACTACGATTTTTGTGAAGTGTTTGGTGTGCTCTCCTGTAGCGCCATTCGGATATCAGTTAAAAAAAACCATCATTTTAATGCCCCTTTTTTGTAATTGCCTCATAACTTTTAGGTTGTACCAGCATTCGAAGGAGTTCCAGACTATTGTTAAAACGTCACTAACGAATCGAAATTTCTTAATATGTAATCTTTTGACAAAGATGTCATCATTCTGCATCTAAGCCATCTTACATAATCAAAAATTTCTCAAGTGGAGGAGCGTTATTCTTTTCACTTAGAAACTACACTCTTCCCTTACACTGAAAAAATATAAGAACAATCCACTGATGAATGATTGTCTCAAATAGGAACACTTTGCATAGAAGCCACCTTAAGGAATAAACATCCTCCCTTCCTGTCTGACTCCATCTCCAGGAAGACACCTCCGCACCAGGTGATAAAAGTAGGCTCCACCCGGTGCATATGAACCCTTTATACCGACATTGGGGGTTATCTAGGCGTCATTGGATTAAGACAGTATCTGAAGGCGCCTTCCACCGTGGCGCCACTAGGGTACACAAAGTTCTATGTGAGGAAATACTTCCATTGCAAACTCTTATGAAATAAACTTTTCTGTCATTCTCATTTGACAACAGATATCATCTTTGTTGCTAGGACCCTATCTCTAGAAAGTACGTAGTTGCATTTTGTTTCAAAATCGATGTTCAAAATCTAATCCTTATGTGTTTTTGGGACAAAAAAGGACAACTGAGGTTAATTTTCTTTTGCGGCATATCAATGAAATGTATAACTTATTGGTAAAATTTAATAATGCAATCATCAGGGAGGGCAATACTTACATATTGAGATGTTTTCGTGCCCATGGGACTTCAGTTAAGTCCCCACAAGTGAGATACCTGAGGAAATGAGTAATTGGGCTGTTTTCATTGACAAATTGTTCACAGATTACTGGTCCACTTAAGAAATCGCCTACACCTAAGCAATCTAACTTCATATACGAGATATACTTACATATCACTGCCATTTTTTAGGCCAAGGATTGCACTTTCAGAAACCTTGCGGATTTTGTTATTGTAGAGATGCCTGTGAAGCAGGGAAAATTGAACAATCATACTCTTGGTTCAAAGCATACTTTTCTGTCTGTAAATTTGTGACTAATATTCCACTGGAGGTGTTACTTACGACGCTAAGCCTCGACTAAATGTGGAGGAACTATTTTCTCATTTGGCTTTCAATATTGATTAAGCCGTAACGTTTTTAAAATCTGCAACTAAAGGTTAGGTTTACATCATGTCGCTTAGAACGTCAATTGTGTTAAGCAACTGTACGTGCATTGCCCTCACTAGAAAAGCATACTGAGACCCGTTGGCGATCGGTCAACCGAAATCCTAATGATACTGTGAAGTACTCCTCTGTTCATATAGCCAATTGCAACTGTTTTTCTTCGGTTTCGACAACACTCCCCAGAACTAAGGTGAATTTTGTTTTGATTGTGGCAGCTAACAAGGCAACGTTCTCTATGTTATCTACTGTTAAAGGTTTAAAAAAGCATTTGAAGTTATACTTACACTTGGGTGATGTTTTCGTTTTCAAACGGATTACCGGTTATTGCCGTGAGATTATTGCCAAACAGGTAGCTGATGAAAAATAGCGTACAAAGAACATCTTGAGTCACTCTCTACAGAAGTACATTTTGGTCTAAACATAATTGGAAATTAAGAGCGTTCTGTTATGATGTTCTTTTTCACCGACTAAGTAGCCTAAAATAAGTTTCACCTGGCCTTAGCTTGATCTTTTACGCAAAAGTCCATTGACCATTAGCAACCGCAGATGTTGAATAATCCCGATTCCAGTGAAAGTTTGTAGACTACAGGTAGGCACGGATCCATGGTTGGGGGGGCAACCGTGGGAAGTTACTAATCTGGCGCCCCTTATTCAAGAAAAATACGCCCCCTATGTCCTGAGAAATTAGGTAAAACTACCACAATTTGCATCGAAGCAACCTTGAATAAAAAAATTCTCAAACGGGAGGGGATCCCCCTCCCTTAGCACGACCCTCTTTCACCCAACCAAAATAAAAATTATCTAAATTATGGACATTTCTAGCCATATATGATCAGAAAGTACACCAAAGACAGTACCATTTTGCATCTAAGCAACCTTAAATTACCAAAATTTTTCAAAAGGGGAGGGAAACTTAAACCCCTCCTCAGGACATTCATCACCCTCTCCATGCTTTACCCCTATTAATATACCCTGGCGCCGCCCTGCATACATTGGCGGGTGCATTTTAACTCCATCAGGCTCTTTTAAAAAGTCGCGCCCACCTGATCGACTGCCCCCTACCAATTAGTGTTGGGCTGGATCCACCCTTGACTACAGGTTCAAATTGGGTGGTACTTTAACTTAAAATCTTCAGTTAAAGTCATTTTATATCGGAAACATTGCATTGCTCATCTATCAAACATTAACCTTACTACAAATTATATGTGATCGATGATCACCGCCTTCATCTAATCCGCCATTGCACCTATTAATCTTCATTTTAGAGTCGCAGAAACTTCTGGTAATATTCTCTATAATTAATATTTTCTAGGTTTATGGAACATTACTTACATTGCTTTAGCACTTGTACCTGTAAATGCCCCGTCAGATAACGTGTGTATGCTGTTACTGTAAATCAGTCTAGAAGAAGAGGAAGGAATTACTTTTTGTCGAAATTGTTCAATATAACTCTTAACAAAGACGTGGTGGTGAGCAAGCTTTAATTCCCTCACACGCTACTTTGCAATATCGTGAATGCATGCTCACTGTAGCTACAAGAACGACCAAAACTGCATATGATGTGATAACTTACAAGTGTTTTATTCTGTACAGCCCAGCAAACGCATTCCTTGGTAAGAATTCAATCCTGTTCTTCTGAAGAAATAAAATGTTCAACTGTTGAGAAGTATTGTGAGCTAGGAAAAGTCCATGTGGAATAGTCCGCAGAAGGTTATTAGAAAGATCTCTGTGAAGATGAGTAAATGCAACCAAATTATCTTTAAAGTGTTTCGATAAAGTGGTTCATGGCTGATCTTTCAAATTTTTCAACTTTCAGAATGAGACAACGACTTATGTTTTGTTTTCCCCTTTTTACAAAACACAATTGTTAATAATTATTAACCTCATGCAAAATTTTCTACTCAGCCAAAGAAGGTACTCTGGTGTGGTCTTTAACTAAGTGTATGCATTGTTAGATCGTGACGAGATTTTACGGACACGGCGAGAAGCTGTTCCAGTCAGGACGAAATGGAAACCGTGCCTACTAATTCGTATTTAACAATACGTTTACATGAACTGATAGCTGTGAACAATATGGTAACAGATTTGAGGCAACGGGTAGGATAACCCGACCTACGGGCACAGAGACCGGGGGCCATCGGCGGTCGATCGCCGCCGACGACAGCGGTTGACTTCAACTCTTTGCCTTCACACATGGTATAACGACATCCAGCGATTTCAGTGTGTCTTTTAACAGGACGCGACAAACCGTCGTCCACAAACACATATTGGCGAAGGCAGACCCAAACGTTAGTGTGTTTAGCATCGGCACTACACAGATTTGGAAAGCAAGAAAATACGGTACCAAACACAGTCCGTGCTGATGGCCCACGAGGTGTCTGTAGAAAAGTTGAGCAAGAGACAGGAACCTTTCCCGCAAAAGACAGGAGAAACACTTTGCCCAACTGGTGAGGACAGTCTACCGTCTCGCTCAATCTTACTAAGGGTACACGCCCTACTCAAATTGCCAGTGAAAGCATTTGAGCTCTGTACCGATGGTATTAAGAGCTACCCGCCAGTACAGATCTCTCAGGCGGGTGTCAGGTAACGTGCAGTGAACAGACCGTCGCAGCTCAGGCCTTGATGCATAACCAACAGTTGGCGGTTGGCCTATAACCCTATCAGACAGGGCCCGATACAAATCCCTTTCCCTAGAACGAGTGCCACCCTAGCCCTCGACATGGCCCGAAGAGAGTACCTTATATTACAGTACAGGGCCGTCTTTCTTACATATGAAGCGCCTAGTTAGTAAAAATATAGAGGAAAAAAGAGGAAACGAAGCTATTCTTAGTACTGAAGGAAGCTCGTGAAGTTTATGTCGTCTTCGGTGACAATGAAAACATACTTCTTCGGATTGAGTCTGGCTCTAGCTGATTTATAAAATGTTTGAAATGTGACGGTGAGGGACTTGAAAGAAGCTTAGACAGACAAAATGTAGCCGACGGAATTGGATTTTCGTGACACTCAATATGTAAAAGTCGCTTGAAAGATCTAACCGAAAGGCTCTAGCTAAGATTTCGCTGGTTGTGGTTAACGCTGATTTGGTCACAAAGCAATAACACACTTTTCTAGTCAACAATCGTAAACCTTTTTCTTGCTACATCTAAGTAGGCTATTATTGCATCGTACTTTAACACTTACAATTTGTCTGACAGCAGGATTTCGCTAAATATATCCCCGGGTATTGACTCGATGGCATTCCTCGATACATACCTGTTGAAAGTTGAAAGGCAATGATGGGATTTCGAAAATTATTACGTTGAGATTGTCTAAATTAATCGTTCATGTAGGTCTATACGGGCATATCTGGCATCCCAGTTAATATATACATCCCTGGTTGGAAAACTCGGCGAACTGCACTGCCCATGTTGAGATCCCGATTTTCAGTAGTCACGTGACACTCGCCGTGCAAGCCGCTGATTGAGGAGCTATACACCTACTAGTACAAAGCGTGATATACACGACTAAGAACGTAAACGACTATCCATGGAAGTACTACCTACCTCCGAGGTTGTACTTCCATTGGCTTAAGACCATGCTCATTTCCTCGGAAGCCTCTTTTTACCTTATCAAACGGTTAATATGAAAAGTTGTAAAGGTTTCGTTAGGTTACTTTTCTTAAAACCTCCAAACACAGAAAGGTATTCGAGGCTAGGGTTAGTGTACGTTTTTACCTACTAATAATAAAACCTCTTAATTGTGAATTTTAGAATGACTCACTTTCCTTCAAAAGAGTGAAATCCCTTAAAGCTTTTGCTTTTATCAAGTAAAACATGATCGCGTATTTTTCTTTAAAAATATAACAGTTCACCGACTTGGTAACGTCAGATAGTGAACCGCCTACTCCTTTCACTTTCACACGTTGTGTATATTGACTATGATGATGAATAATAGCTAAAGCTACGCATCAATGCAAAATTGCAGAGAACGTAGTCAAACATGAAACGTGGGGCCACGGTTTTCTTCGCTTATTTGAAAGTTTTCAAATACTTACTGATTCTAAAGCTTCCTGAAACCCCCTTTCAATCCTTGAATCACCTTCAATTTCATTTCCATGAATAAGAAACACAACACTCAATGTAGCTACATCGCTACTCGATATATCATGTGCACGATCAATGTCACGTGATGCACTCTTTTGCACATCTCAACATAGCTTCTTGGCTTCTACGTGTTTGTGTATATGGTTTACGTGAATTTTCTCAACCAGGGATGCGTATATTAACTATTGTGACATGCAAGCAATGATGATTTATTATGACAGTCAACTTAAATGACTTCAAGTAACTTCTCGGGACATTATATAATTAAAACCTTTAAAGCGTTGACACATTATTCTCAGGGTATCATCGCTACTTTTGCATGTTCTTTGAAGCATTGTGACTTCTGTATCCATATTTTCGTGTTACGATTTGAAAAAGAATACCATACACATCAATACCATCCTACCCGAAACGACTTTTCTGCTTTTTTCCGTTCATGATTTTGATCTTTCTGTCCTTTTGTCAGCACTTGAAGACACAGCAGAACTCCGTATCTTTTAAAGTTCCCAATATTAGGCAGTTGATATGGTCGTCAACTTTGAAGTAATACTCACAATGTAGACACATTCTTCATTCCATGAAACGTCTCCTTTGATGTTTTCTTCACTTGGTTTAACGAAAAATCTCTAAAACGGAAAATCGAAGTGTGCATAACAAGCTTTGTAAATTGTTTCCATAAACGTCGACCGTAAACGCACAAAGAGCGACGAATGCAGGAAATAGAAACAGAAATGACACATTTTTATTCCTCTCCGAAGGCAGAAGGAATCTATGCGATGGTGATGTCGTGTGTGTGTATATGTGTGTGTGTGTGTGTGACACACCTTGTAAACACGATATCTCAAGATAACAATGACCGACACTTTTCATATTTAATAAGTACATTTTTCGTGTTGAGAAGAACCCTATTGTTTTTGGTGGAGGTCAAAGGTCATTTGAGGTCACCAGAGGTCAAACACCAAAACCTTACAAACACGATATCTCACGTTAGCAATGATCGAAACTTGTCATAATTGGTGGAGGTCATAGGTCATTTGAGGTCACTAGAGGTCAAAGAGCGAAAACTTTGTAAAAACAATATTTGGAGATATCAATGACCGATACTTTTCAAAGTAAGTATATAGATTTGTAATATTGAGGAGAACAGCCCTATTGTTCTTGGTGGAGGTCAAGGTCATTTGAGGTCACCAGGGTCAAAACGGAAAACCGACTAAACACGATACCGGGAGAAAGCAACGACTGACACTTTTCATGTTTGGCATATAGATTTATCATGTTGGGAGGAAGAACCCTATCGTCTTTGGTGGAAGTCAAAGGTCATTTGAGGTCACAGAGGTAAAAACTGAAACCTTGTAAACACGATATCTCAAGTAAGCAATAACCGTCACTTTTCATATGTGGTATATAGATTTGTCATGTTGAGAGAAAAACCCTATTATTTTTTACGGAGGTCAAAGGTCATTTGAGGTCACCAGAGGTCAAAAAGAGAAAACCGACTAAACACGGAGAAAGCAATGACCGACACTTTTCATATGTGGTGTAAAGATCTATCATGTTGTCGTCTTTGGTGGAGGGCAAGGTCATTTGAGGCCACAAAAAACTGAAAACCTTGTAAACACGATATCTCAAGTGAGCAATAACCGACACTTTTCAGATTTAGTATATAGATTTGTCATGTTAAGAGGAAAAACCTAATTGTTTTTGGTGGAGTTCAAAGATCATTTGAGGTCACCAGAGGTCAAAAAAGGAAAACTTTGTAAACACGATATCTCAAGATAGGAAACTTGGATAAATTTCATACTTGGTATGTACACGGATGCATTATGATGAGAAGTAGAACCCTATTGTTTTTGGTGGAGGTTAGAGATCATCTTGGGTCAACGGAATCAAAATTTGAAAACCTTGTTTACATGATATTTTAAAGTAGGAAGCTTAGATAGATTTCATTCTTGGTACATGGATGCTTTGTGGTTCAAGGAAGAAACGTGTTGCTTTTGGGGAGGCCAAAGGTCATCTGGGGTCAAAGGAAGTCAAAAAGCAAAATGTCCCAAGAATCTTCAAGAAAATCCCAACATTTTGTACGGCAAGGAATCACGAGGCCTTGTGCCTTCTGCTTACACATATGCTCACGTACCATCCATCTTTGGCAATGATCAAGCTGATGAGTTTGAATAACCTAGTTGTACTTGATTCAGTAATTTTAGGTCAATAGCGCCACCAATTTATTATTATTCCATATGATATATTTAATTCTCAGGGTTTAGCGAGTGTGAGCGATCGCCGAAGGTTTTTTTTTTACGTTTTAAGAAAGAACTTACGAAGGAGAAATAGTACGTAGGCCTACTGTTGTGAGCATGCATAGTTTTAAACATTCTATGTCATACATGAGTTCGTGCGTGGTTTTTATTGGCAAGCATGACCGTGGTAATGCTTGCGGGCAATAAAGTATTACAATTAACCACTGTTATGTGGGCCTAGTTTTATGTGTTGTGGCCAACTTTGGATAATCTGAACAGGGAGTACTAACAACTCCCTGCTGTATCTGTATGGATTAGATTAAACGAAGTATTTGGATACCCGATGGTGGAAAGGGTGGTTTTTGTTATTTTGAAGTTGTTCATATGTTTTGGTTGTTCTAAAACCGTTTTGCGTTTTCTATGCAGCAATTTAGGGCATTGTGATGGGCGGAAGTTGGTAAGAAAGAAAGAAAGAAAGAAAGAAAGAAAGAAAAAAAGAAAGAAAGGAAGGAAGGAAGGAAGGAAGGAAGGAAGGAAGGAAGGAAGGAAGGAAGGAAGGAAGATAGGGACAGAGAGAGAGGAAGGAAGGAAGATAGGGAGAGAGCGAGAGAGAGAGAGGGGGGAGAGAGAGGGAGGGAGGGAGGGAGGGAGAGAGGGAGAGAGGGAGAGAGGGAGAGAGAGAGAGAGAGAGAGGAAAAGAGAAACTGCATATGATGTGATGTGATGTAAAAGGTGAAAGCAAACATGAGTCCAGACTCAATTCTTGCCTAGACGCCTGACGGTTCACAAGTGGCCGTACTACGTTAACTGTACCATTTAAGGGAAATACAGTATCCTGCAGAACCCGTTTTGGGTGTGTCCCCTAGTGTGTTTGAGAGTGAAATGTGGACCCAAAGAGGTATGTAATTGTTCTGTTAGTTGCAGAGCTAAAACTAATGTATTTTTGTAAAGTGTAGATGTTTAGGATATATTTCAGTAAGTTGCATGTTTATTGAGCGAGGTTTGCAGTGAGTCGGGCTATTGGATTTGCGAGTCCGTGCCCACATATTTGTCTCAGGGAGTGGGCAAATTTACCTTCAATGTATAATATTGCGGCATTGCTGTTATATATTTAGAACTTTGCAGTTTGCAGGGGACATGGTTTGGTGCAATTAGTGTTACTCGTATTTTGATGTAATGCTCATATTTTTGTAAGATTTGTTATCTCTTATTGTAGTTGGTAATATTGCCATGTCTATTTTTGTATTTTTGTAGTTTCACGGAATTGGAATACACTCAGTAATACTTGACTGAAATGGAATATTACCATGCATGGAGCTAGTCATCAAGAATAGAATTTAGTGCAAATTATTCCAGTCGAGCCTTTGGTGTCGTCATTTTTTTATTAAAGTTGCGGGCCCTCTCCACGAGCGGCTACAATTACAATATATTATGCATGTACTCTTGAAATGTGAGCAAATGAAACAAATGCAAACCACTGTAGCGACATTTTACTTACAGGTAGAAAAGATGGGGTGTTGAGTGGAATAAGTTGTCAGGTATCTCCTTAAGTAAATTGCCGTGAAGTTGTCTGCAGATATTGGAAAACAACAGATGAATATGTATCATATCTTTTGAAGGTCTACAAAGTCACAAAACATTCTTTCAAATTACGAACGGAAAAATCACGAATAAATCGATTTCTATCACATTCGATAATACGACGTGCGGATATATCTCAAAATAAAAGCAGTGCTCATCAACCACATTAGAAGATGATCATAAATTGAAAACCTACAGTCAGTTTGATTAGCTCTTGCGCACGATATGTGGCTTGGTCCTCCTTTAGGAATGTGGAATTGGTCACCCTAGATTGCAGATATTTCTTTCGTGCTCAGCGGTTAATACAAAGAAACGCCATAATTATGAGCACCTTGGCAGTGTTTTCCACAGGTCCAAATTTTGTCCGGGAGCTTGTCTCTGATCTGGGAGATGACATTGATCGCCGTCCGGGGGAGGGGTCTAAGAGGCTCCCCTATGGAATTTTTTTCTCTAAGAAATGTTAAACTCACTTTGCAAACTTTTCCAAAAGAAATGAAAGCAATATTTATTCCGGGCGGCCGAGTTTATTGTGCGGGCGGCAATTTTAAGACTGGCCGCTAACGCACGCTCTTCAGGATTTGTCCGGGCGCCGCGCCCGGACAAAACGTCTAGTGGAGAAAACTGCTGAGAAATAAATTGCTTAAACACGGCGATAGTGATGTACAAGTAGAACCTAACAAGTTGAAAGAGAAATTGGAAAATGAACTTTAAAAAGGTGTTTCAGTTTTCTATACAGCCGTTGTAGCAGTTTTTCACATCTGCCTGGAGAGCAACTTTTACCATGGCATATAAAAACTAAGCGGGCAACAATAAGTTCATATTTATCAAAAGTTGAAAGATCTAAGCATGTTATGAAAATGTATCTTTACAATTTATGTTTCGGAATCCAAATGTACCATTTGGATTCCTAAACAAAAATTACGCGCCTCTGTCGAAAGTTTTCGAAACAGTAGTATGCCAGTTGGAATAAAAGAAACCCTCAAGAAACGTTATAAGTCATGTTACAGTTGATAACATACATAAAGAGGCCACATGTATCAGTGTGAAAGACGATATGAGTTCCAATCAGACCAGTGTAGAATGCCTCGTACTTTTGAAGGGATGGTATAAACGTTTTCTTCAAATTACACAAATGTGATATTCTTCTTCGTGCTCAATTTTCCTAATAGCTGAAATAAACGATCCTCTTTTTAAAAATTACGACTTTAAAATGAACCTTCAAAAACGGTCACCTTTACATAAGATTCTAAAGATAATTGCACAACCTGGCTCTTAAGGTAAGATCTGTCTCGAAATGTGTCAACTGTAGTATATTTACATTAGGCGTGAAGAAGGCACCCCACGTTGTTATTGACTGCGCTTAGAAAATCTGTTTAACAAACCCAAACAGGGTGCATCATGCTACCAATCCCATTGCATAAGGTTGTTGCCAGTGCCTTTTTGCGATAAATCTATCTGTGTCAAACATTTGGTTTCCAACTGATTCACCTGTACTGTACTCAGGTAAGCGATACCAGGAAAGTAACAACAGACTTTATGGGGAGGCTAATTTGTGGTGATGAATGTAAGTGGCAAGGCATGATCCCACAGGATATAAACCTACATATGACGTCACATAACAGACAGTGCGCCGTCCAGTGGAGACAAGCGCGTATCTTTGCAACCTACACCAACAAATGCACACAGCTGGTTTGTGTTCCTGTTCACAGTATGCGTCGTGCGTGCAGTGTTCTCCAATGTTTACACGTCAAAAAAAAGTCGGGTGACGTCAGTGCATAAGGTCTATAGCGGTAATTCCCCACCGCTTTTCAGCTCAAGGCCCCCTTTCCACGAATGGGGATTGGTAAACGCCTAGCGCGTCTATAACTTAGTATTGCTTTGAATGCAACAATAATTACAAAACACATAGCCTAATGAAAGAAGTGTAGACCGAAACAAACACCGTTTTTTTAGGTGTAGGTCTGACCCAGGGTGGTTCAACAGCTGTTTCTTTTGTGATGGCGAATCTAACACCCACGATTGACCAAAGGGCGTAGCCGGGGTTGGAGTCTGGCGGAGAAACCTTTAGAAGTAGGCAGCTGTCAGAGGCTCTACAGAAGTGAACTAAAAGAGATCAACTGGAGAATCCCCGGAAGCTCCGGTGTATTCACGAAATTGTTGGCACAAGAATGACGAACTTTAAGTCGATTTTTTACTTTCTCCGGCTAGCCTAAAAAGATTACGAAATGCCCTCCTTACCATTTTGTTTTTCAGTAGGAAGCTAATGAATGGTCTTTTTCATGCTGCAAAGGACATATCTTGTGGGTTGGAGGGAGAAGAATGGTAAGAATCGCATGGCGCTTATGCCGTTTCATCTGTCTTCAGGAAGTAGTAATGGTAAAGCCGAAATCCCTTCACCGCAAACCCGTATGTTTGAGTTTTAAAACATATTAACGTTTTACTTCATATTACATTGCAAAATTTATCTTTTATATTGCTTTCAGTATGTCCTGTCTAGGACAACAAAGAAAAGAAGTACATTACAGGATCAAGTGATGGCATAATAGATTGACCTATGACTCTTTTAAATGCCATTAATGGGAGCATTAGGGTCCTCGTTAGGAAAAGTTTGAAATTAAAACTGTGAGATGCATTCTATTTCCTGGCATTTAGAAATTGGGATGATTTACAAATTGTATAGTCCACCTGGAAGGGAATGTTACACCTACTTGACTTCATATTATTTTCATTTTATGTAAACCATATTGAGAGCCTTGGTTAGAGGAAACCGCTTAGTATTTTTTTACAATTCCGGTATTATTTTTTAACCCCCCCCCCCCACAACTTACTAAGCTGGCATCGCCCCAGAGTTCAGCAAACGCTCACGTAGGGAACCACTGGTATGTCACACAGGAGTAGGAAATCTAAAAGAGCAACATCACATACACTTGTCAATAGTAAAGCAGTTACAAATCGGAAAGAACAATATGACTTACACAAATGTCAACATTGGACAAGACGAGAAAAGGTCGATTGCTAGTTCTGGTATCCTGTTGTTGAAGAGATCTCTGCAAGAATGATAAAAATATGAAGGTTTATCCTTACTACACCAAATTATTATGGTTAAAAGTAAACGCACTGATGCATTGACCCTTGCTTGAAATGCATAACTTATGTACCTATCTGTAATATATATATATATATATTATGATTACTAAAGTAAAAGAAATCATTCGTAAATCATGGTAATATGCCTAAAATAAAGAACGGAGGAGGTTTTTTTGCCTGCTGGAACTTCCAAAAACCAAAACAACATAGTAGCCGTTACCGCCTTTGCCCTTTCCTTGGTAGATGACAAACCCCTTGTTTTTCGATAATAAAGTGTACTGTGTGCATACTTTGTTATGAAAATCTCGTGCCCATGTTTTATCACAAGTCCATTTTGTGATGGAAGTACTTCAAATGAGCACACTGTTGAAACTATATCTACTAATTAAGAAATACGCCAGGGTATTAAATTTTCCAAATAATTTCTTCAGCTCAAGATACTCAATCGTTCCACTCAATTTTATGAGTTTTTGTGACTCCTTTTTCCAAAATTTACTGATTTTACGTGTTTAAAATTGGGTCACATACGGGGTCACTTGATTAACCACTCAACAAAAAGCCATCAAACTATTACGCATGATCTTCGTCTAAAGTTCGGAAAGTTATTTGAACAAAACAAGCAATTTTGTTTATGTAGGTGATGTTTTTAAAAAGGGAATTTTATATATTTGGAACATTGCCAATTCTCAAGTAATGGCAACATTTCTTTCTCGCAAAACCATTATACAAAAAGCGACTATGTATAAACATTTCCAAGAAAGGTAAATAATGACCTATTCAGTTCCTGATAAAAGGATTATACGCAAATACATTGTTATGAAGCGTCAATCATTGTTACGAAAAATAAAAAAAATATGTTTCTTATTGGTACGTCAAAAATAATAAGTTTACAGACCTTTTTACGGAACGGTATGTTTACATAACTGAAAATGCTTGTTTTGAAAAAGCGAACGTTTGTTTTTTAACCGACGTATTACGTTAAAAATATGGATATAAGTTATATATATACATATATTTAAATATATATATATATATATGTATATGTGTGTGTAGGTGTGTGCATGTGTGCTAGCCAGACTTCTTGTTTGCAGATGACTGTGCTGTTAGTGCTCAAATTGAGGCTGGACCTACAAATCACAACATGCAATTTTCTAGAGCATGTGAGGCCTTTGGCCTAGCAATCCCCTAAGGCAAGGTGGGAATTGTTTTTCCAGCCTGCAGCTATTATCACTATTGATGGGTATGAGCTGGAACTGTTAGCAAATTTAAGTATCTGGGAAAGTCTATGTCCCTTGACGCCGTCCTTGAAGAGGGAATCACGTTCAGAATTTCTAAGGCCAGTTCAGCATTTGATATGCTTTACAGGAATTTTTTTAAAGAAGAGAGGAATTAAGATCAAGACAGTGGTGCTAACGTCATTACTTTACCCTTGCGCAACTTGGACATCCTATCCTTAACACATCAAGAGTCTTAACAACTTTTATGTCGTTTTTCTAAGAATGTTTCTTAACATCCGTTGAATTGACAAAGTTCTTATTGCTAAAGTGCTTGACTGTCATCCATCAGTGCCCTAGTAAGAAAGGCTTCGTTGCGCTGGTTCGCAATGTCGTCAGAATGCCTGAAAATCGCTTGCCAAAGAACACCCTTTACTCACAGCTCAAAGTTGGCATGCGTAATCCCAGAGGACAGAGGCCAGAGACCTAAAGCTTCCGTAAAAGTCTGATCTTATCCACATCGCACTTAGGAGGTGTTAGCTACCGATAGAAGCAACTGGCGTTTGGTAACTACTAAGGAACTTACTCACTATGAAACATTTCGTGTGACATCGGCTAAAGAGAAGAGGCCTCTTCGCAAACTCACTCACTCATTTATATTTAATCACAATTGTCACAGATGTCAAGGAAATTTCAAGCTCGAATTGAACTCGATAGCCATTCACGGATGCGCCAAAGGAAAGCGTTGCAGATTTAGCGCCGACTCAGCTATTCCTGTTATCTTGAAGATTCGTGCTGCATTCATCGATTCCGATGGACAACCAAGAAGATGTATGTGTTTTAATATTTATATATAAATATATACACACTAATTTACAGATCTGTCTTGTCATATGATAGAATTAACAGAATACGTACATATGCTTCAGAAGAGGCGTTTTCCTAAAAATATTATCTGGTATCGATTTGATGCTATTATTGGACAAATCCCTGTAGGTAAAGAGTACTAAATGTGAGTAATATGAAAAACGCACAGATTCTTCTCTTTATATGTACTTTTTATTAAATGTAGAGATTCCATGTTTTGTAATCAGATATCAGTCTAAATCATCTCTTAATCAGTCACTTTAAAGGAATGTGTTACGCTTTTAAAGTAATTAGTTCATAGCTAGTACGGTACTCACAACAATGACAATTCGTGTGTATGGGCAAATAAACCTTCTGGCAAGTCTTGGAGGCCGTTGTCGGTCATTTTTCTAAACGAAATTTAGTAAGACAAAAGCGTTTTATTATACGATATACTCCGCACGTCCAGCTTAAAACCCACCTTGACGGAGAGAAAAGGATGAAATTAAGAGCCTTTCTCGACGTGCCTGCCCTGGACTAAAGCTAGCGCGCAACACATTTAATTGAATATGCCCTTTAATTTAAATGACCCTAGCTTCAAATGGGTCCTAAATATACTAATATATATTTATATATACATATACAAATTGATTAAACTTTATCCTATAAAGTTGAATAAAATTGTATACATATTTAGCTTAAGATCAAAAAAGGAATATGTTCTCGAATAAGCACAAAAGGCAAACCTCAGCTTGGTTCACTTACAGAGATTTCAGTTTTGGTGTGAAAGCAAACAAGTTTCCTGGTAATTCACTGATGTGATTTTTGGAGAGAAACCTGATGTGAAAAGCGTCACGAAAAATAATTATTCAGAATGTGAAAGGAGTTGGCGTGGTGAACATTAACATGCAAGCTGGCAGTAGCAAACACCTTTACCATTTTTTTTTAATTTTCAATTATAAAAGATGGCATGAAAATATTTTTTAGAAGAAGCATTGTTACAGTAATATGTGAAAAGGAGGTATAATGAGCGAGAAAAACACAATACAGTAATAAACAAAGGAACGTTGGAGGAAAAAGATAGTAAAACTACGAATGTAAGCTTATGGATGAGAAAAGTGAAAATACCTTAGGTGAAATATTACAACGTGGTATGTTATCCAACAAATCAGAAAATTTCTCAAGATTAAACCATGAACGTTTGTGCTAACTTTATGTCAGATATCCAAGCCTGTTTGCGATAATCTGTCAAAGTTTTGTTCTCTAAAGATTCTCCTGGTAAGGTTCTTTTCAAAAGCTATAACTATCAATAAAAGTTTGCAAATTTTCCCTTTCAGTGAGTCTCCGAGGTTAAGAGGAGCTCTTGCTTTGTCTTGTTAAGGTCTTCCTTTACCACAACATCGGATCCCTTCAATTTTCAGCGGTTTAAATGCAGCGAGCCCACCCATAGCAGTTGATAAAGTTCACCATTTTTGGTCCGTGTGAAGCTGGTGTTGGGTTTCCAATACGCTGTAGACCGGTAAATGTCAGACACAAAGAAGTCAAATTTTAGGCAAGGCTGATCGAATTTTTCGTTTGTGTCCTAATACCGTGCTTCAGGGAGACCGAACATGCTTGGGTTCAGTGAGATCGAAAATGGGGAGGCAATTATTACTTGAGTATTGTTCCATGTGAGTTTTTACTCTCTAGAATATTTTGCATCAGGCCTGGAGATTGTATATGGCACTGTTGCCATGTTTTGTGAAAGTCCGACGAGTTAATATTACTGTCAAACATTCCACCTGCATTTTCTTCATTTTTTGCAAGAAGCTTTCTACTCAAAATACGTTCCATGCATGCTTCAGTAGGCTAATGGTTCATTTAACTTGCATGTCTACTCTTTCAATGTCTCTACGAGTCGCAACTCCAAATGAATGAAGAGTTTACTTGCTCTTGATATGGCACGCTTTCAATATCGTTCTGTTGTTGGGGCCGTGCTACTGCTTTGTGAAGATAATATGTAGTGTTCAATATAAGTTGGTTACAAACAGCGATGTACAGTCATTCAAGAGTGTTTTGTTAACTAATTTGTAAACTTACATTAGATTTAATATTTCAAGTATAGAAAATTGATTATTAGATGATACAAGTTTTACAGATAAGCGCTGTGGGCCAGATGTAACTATAAACTTGTGCGTACATTTACCACTTGGTACAACCATTAGACTCACACGAATTCCAGTTTGGAAGTCTTCCTAAACAGATCAGATGGCATTTTACTGATGTTGTTACGACCGAAGTCTCTGAGTAGGGAAATATTTTAAAGATTTTGAAAAGCCGAGTTTATGCAATATCGTTTCAAATTCTTTCAGTTCATATAAATTGTTACTGGCCTGAGCTTTTATTCCATCTTACATTTATAAGCCTTTAACTATGTACCAAATTACAAGCTTTCAAGTTCGTGACGACAGAAAACTTTGTAATAAAAATGCGTCAAAACATAAGTAAAGTAACTAACGACCGCCATTTTCGTCACAGGACGAATTTATAATAACCCTATGGTCAGGGTTTGTTTTTAAGTATGTGCCAAAGCATCAACGGTTTTTACAGAGAAATGTTCCAAAATAGAAGGAAAATTGAAAACAATGACCGCTAATGACGTCATAGGACAATAATATATCGGCATTTTCTTCTCGAGGCGTGTAAGTTTTGCCAAGTTTCAAGTTTGTGACCAGAAACGCTTTTTGTACAAAGGAATGTTATATTGTACAGGTACAATATATACCAATGGCGACAATTGTGCAAAATGGTCTCCATTTTTGTTACAGGACCAACCTGCGATGACCCTTTAATTAAATATCTCTTTCAGGGCGTGCTCTGTGTGCAATATTTTATACTTGTATCATATAAGGCACAGTTTCCCTAATTATTTGACCTATCTGCTGTACCAACACTATTTTATAATTAAGAGGAGAATCGCATTATTCACAACTGTATTTACACCCTTGAACTAGAAGACTAAGGGGCTCCATCGCATAACAAACGCCGTCCTAGACATCCAGCCGAAGTTGGCCTCGACTCTTAGCCTGAATTCCTCTTTCATCGATGCTTGAACGAAGTCCAATTGTCTCACGATACCTTAAACTAGTACGCTCCACCTGCCCCTCCTCTATGACAGCTGAATGGCTGCCGACTGAAGGGTGAGTTTATTTCTAACATGTACAGGACTGGTCGCGGGAGGAAGGTCGCACTGAACGTACAGTCCTGGCGACCTGAATAAATACAAGCAGTATGGGGAAGAGTTAAAGGCAGGCTGACATGCAGAACAAAACGGCGCTTCATATAAAAATTGTAATATTTAGATCACCCCATGACTATCACATAGGCTCCGTTTACTCTTGACTACAGGCGATTAAAACCTTCCAGTAAATACTTACAAATGTGTGAGGTAAGGTGTAGAAAACAGGAACTGGTTTGGGAATCCTTGGATATTGTTGTTATTAACAATGCTGAAAGAAATACATCCGCTATAAAGTGAATAATTTCTTTAAATGTAGCATTTCTTCAAAAGTAACTTGCAGCGAGACACCTGAATAACTGGGATTCACCATATTTCTAATTACTAGAAACGTACTGTAATACTGTCTAAGCACATAGTATGTTAAACATGAAGAGCTGGAGGATTGCGTTTCTAAAAATTACAAGGCGCACAGACGTATTGCAAATCTTGATTGAAATTTTGACTCACAGTCTTTCCAGTTTCGGTGTATATTTCAGCAATATAGCGGGCAATTCCGTCAACGTGTTAATTGATAAGGTCCTACAAACATAAATGAATATTTTCCATGTAGACACTTTTTTTGCATATCAACTTACACAAATTTACAACGGCAAGTGAAATGTTCACCTAAGTTTAGGAAGAGCCAGAGACCGCGGAGAAAGGGGTGGGGGCTACGAGGGCTTCAGCCCCGCACTTTTCTGCTGTGGGCATTTTGGTCCGCTTAAAGATATTTTATTGAACATATTGAGTTGCTTTGATGATTAGCCCTTTCCCACTTCAAATTGGCTCTGCGGCCCCTGAGAGCACATACATGGGCTACTAGAGATAGCTTCAATTTAAACTACTTTCTTTATTAACGTCGGAATACTAAAATTCAAGTTTAATCTACCTATATTTCTGTAGTCATTCCAATAGGGTGAATGAAACAAACTCCAAAATGCATTTTTTTAATTATATTTTCAAGGTCCTTTTTGGCTTATGCATGCAAGTGCGTCTGCCATAAGCAACGAATCTTTCCACCATGATACTTACAAAGAAACAAGTTCATGGGTAGAAGCAAATAGGTTCGCCGGGATCTTGTGCAAATTATTCGAAGACAAGTCCCTGGAATTGAAAAAAAATGCACTTCATTACAAACTTCTAACTTATCTTGAATATCTGCCGTTTATTTATTACTATTTCTTGTATTTCAACGTGTCACTTTTAATCACGATCAATAACTCATGCCACGACCACATGAGAATTTAAGTGAAATGTCATAGAATCAAGTTACAGAAACTTTGGACTACCCTCGCTAGATCAATTGTAATGAACATATTATAAATTTGTGTATTGCATAAATTTGAACAATTTTAAAGCGTTTACTGTACACATTTATTTTCCAAGGAAAAAACAGCAACCTAAATCTTTTTTTTATGTGTATTAAAACAGACAAGTCTGGTAGCGAAAAGACTCATAATCAAACCAAACTGGATATAGCAGTACATCCTGATTTACGTTTTCGCTTTCCATCACATGGGATACTCTTTAGTCTTTATTTCCAATTTTTCATCATCATTGCAGTATTGCAATATTTTTTGTGGTACATCATATCGGAAAATTTGGTTGAATTTTGCAAAATGTTCACAGCGCCCTGTGCATTAATACATCACTCGATATAACATGATGGAATCTCGATAAAAAAGTCATAACTCATAGTGGTATACAGGTATAGTTAGTTTCAAAACGTCTCTACGAAACCAGTAAAAACTTTCAGAAGAAGGCACGTTGGTCTTTCATCTTCCATAAGACATTCGCGCTGAATTTAGTTATTAGAAGACCTATTCTTTAGTCTTCTTTGGCAAATCTCTCAGAGTTACATAATCACAAATAAGTGAATTAAAAGTTTGGGTTCTCATATTAGCCCTTTATTTTCTTCCCTTAAGTTACTGAGATTACACGATCTTGCCAACCCTAGTATTTAATTAAGGAATAAATCGCATTTGGCGAACTATTATTGGTGAATAAACCGTCGAGATTCCAAATTTGACAAAATAACGGACGAGGCGAAGCCGAGTCCGTTATTTTGCCAAATTTGGAGTCGAGACGGTTTATGAGACAATAATAGTCCGACAAATGTGGTTTATTCCTATTCTACCACCGAAAATGTGTGAAAAACTTCATTTTTATCAGTCTTTACATTTACTGACCGTGTGTTGCAGAATAACAGGTCAGTGTTAAACCAATCAGAATGCAGGATTCTCAATAACGGATGGCTAGAGGTGGTAGAATTATTTATTTTCGGATGCAAAAATTGCAATGTGTCTCAAAAGTTTAAACATTTTCATACCCGCAACGCCGAAATTTATGACTACAGTACTCGACAATGTACAAATCTTAGCCTGTTCTTATTTCAAAACGATTCCCAAAAGAGCTTGAGATATCGCTTCGTCAATGTGTGGAATTCTTAGCCACTAAAATGTTGAAGTTTTCTTACTACAGCTACTTAAGAGGAATAATCTAAGCAATTATTAGAATTTATATCACTTGCATATGTTAGGATAGGTGGGTATTTTTCGAGGTGTGGTTGAATAGTGTTGGGTGGAGAAGACTGGGCTGAAGTGAGGTGTAGTAGAGTAAGGTAGGCTGATTGAGTTGTAGGTGCTACAGTGGTTATAACTTTGTTATTTTACAGATGTCATTCTTCCCCTCGAATGTGATTGCCGCCCAGTTAAGCTCTCAAGAATTCTTGCGATTTCTCCCTTCTCCATCTTGCAATTCTCAATTATATAATTAGCATCTACGCTTAATATCTGTAGTCAATCCACTCGTGTTCTACATTTGCGTATAAATTATATGTATTATCAAGATGCGGAAGAATCAAGTAAATGAAATGAAAATGGCATGCGATTACTACTTACACGTAGCGTAATTTGTAGGTGTTGTTGAACAAGAGTTCAGGTATTTCACGAAGGTTGTTGTTGGACAATTCTCTGAAACAAAGGGTAAAGTACAATCTATTATTGATTGCAGTCAACCTAATGTTCAAAGAACTAATTTTGTAATGCTAGGTTGTAGCGATGAATGTTCACAGAATGGAAAGTTTTAACGGTAAAGATATGCATTTATTCTTGTATAAGACAGTGCTCCGAAACCATTTAAGTTACGATTTAAAAAAAAAGAGGAAAGAAATGTCTGGTGATTGTCTAGAAAACAACATCTTGCAAAAATACACAGAACGTTACAGAAAATAAACATAAAACCTTACAACTTGTTCAAGCGATGAGATTTCCGGAACAATCCTGCAGGTATCTCCTCGATCTCATTTAGAGAAAGCCGCCTGCGTAGTAAAACAACGAGCAAAGTTCATTGTATCGAATATTTTATTTTGCTTTGTAAGTTTGAAGTGCCTGTGAAGCCTGTGTGGTTACGATAAATATATGCAGTTATAATGTGAGGAATGTTCCGACTACTAAATAAATTAATATTTGTAAAAAGAACTTACAAGTAGGTTAAATGTGGATTGCGATCAAACAGATCGACTGGAAATGTAGTGAGTGAGTTCCATTGAAGGTATCTGTGAGACAATAGAATTCTATTTTGTACGGAATAACTATTAGTGGGCATTTGAGTATATTTTGTACTTAAAAACATTTTTTTAGAGCTCATAATATATTAACAACATTTTTCGAAGATAAGTATAAGATTTGAGGTGTCAAAATGAAGAGTCATGTAGCTTGCAAGCTATCTAAGTACAACAGGGTCATGTTTCATAAAGAGTTGACATTAATCTTCAGTTCGATTTATACTGCAAAAGTTGATGTTATACTGCAAAAGTTGATGTTGATACAAGAATATCAATGCAAGTTATACAAAGTACAGTTCGATGACACTGTTATGTTCTAACGGTGCGTTGTTAGAGTTTTACCCCTCTGGTAAACATAGGCTAGTTTTAACATGTAAACCACTAGCTATATAACATCATCGTGCAAAGATCTTTTTCATTCCTCTGTCAGAAAGGAGAAAGAAAAGTTCGAGTATAGCCTAGCCACAATCTTGGACAAAACTGTTTGGACACTTTGTCATAATATTCTTGAATCTCAGTTCCCAGGTTTGCATGAAACCCCAGCTCCTCTTCCAATGTTGCGCACAAAGAGTGACTGTATGCCATGAACAGGATAACTGTGGTCAACATTGTGAAGGGGAACGGGGGTGTTCCAACGAGTTTTGTCCAAGACTGCAGCTTATGTACGGTAATGTTTCGTATAAATACAAATTGGTCCATCAGCAGCTTAAATCATTATTATGCAGACTACATTGCTCTTCAGTCTGAATGATGTTTTCGACTTACATTTTGGAAAGCTTTTCTCCAGCGGCAAACAAACCTACCGGAATTTCTTGCAAGTTGTTCTCGTGAAGTTTTCTGAAAGGTATGAGAATCAGAAAAAAATATATCTAGCTTTAGAATTTGCTCGAATGGCGAGTATACTCACCCATTACAATCCACGCAACTGTAACTTACATGCAGTCCATTTTAGAGTTTCTGCTAAACAATCCATCTAGAAGGACGCTCAGGTTATTCGATGAAAAGTCGCTGTAAGAAAAAAAAAGGAATAAGACTTCTCCGTATTACTTTAAACCATGTTGAATTGGTTCAATTCTTCAAGCTCTAATGTGGAGCGTCGATTTAGTAAAACATAGCCCTCTGACATGATTTCTCACTGACTAGGCAGAACTGATGAAACAAACAGAGCCATGCGTACTCCGGGAAAATACACAGGGACACACACTTCCACCCTTACACTTTACTCTTCAATCAACTATCGGTAATGATTATGTAACAAAAGTGTATTCATCAACATTCAAGCTTTTCACTGACGCTATTCACCTTCGAAAAATGTTTGAATAAGTCATTAAACACACTAAGATAACCTCCGCAATGCTCTGTTATGATAGACATGAGATCGTGAGGTGAAAATTTCAATTTTGTTACAAGATCGGGACATTTACTCCTAAGTTATTAATTTATGTCAGAATGTGTAACAAAAAGGTTCAGTTCTTCATTTAAAATGTTTGTTTTCTACTAAACTCACACGAAATACAATTCGGCCGCAGATGAGAATAAGCTTTCTGGTATTGTTTCAAGTTGGTTTTTCGATGCACGGCTGCAATGAAAATAACGTTGTCTAAGTACACATCCCGTTATTAGTTATCAAATCTGCTGTATACATAAGTGAGCTAATTTGAAAAAAAAAATCTTTACGGTGGCATTTGGTACTCTTATCAAAACAGACAGAAAACTTCTCTTCATCATTTCATTGTTTTCATGTGACTGAGGTAATATAAATTACCTGCATCCCGGATTATAAACGTTTAAGGGAGAAGGCAGTCCCCAAGTATATTTTCAAAAATTGCTTAACCTTACAGATCTCCTCTTATTTCTCTCACAAGTATTTTCATAATGTTTCTGTGTAAAATCATTGAATATTGAGGGTAAACTAATGAGTAATTCTGTATAAATTTAGGAAATAAGTAACAAAAATATTGTCACATGAATGATATGAGCCATTCCTGAGAAAGTGTACTCGGGTACACTACTTCTTACTGGGGGACTGCATTTTCCTTTTAATGTTCTCATTATTTGGCGAATAAGTGGCTGATAGACGACATGGTGACGTTTCTTTTCATTTCGATATATCTTCACACTTACAAGTATTTGAGTTTGACGCTGGAGGAAAATAAAGTCTCTGGTAGATCACGAAGCTCGTTTGAATCTAGACGACTGGAAGAAAAAGGATGTTGAAGCGAACATTGCTAAGCAATCTCAGACAGTGTAGTTCAATTGGGTTACCCATACAGACACAATATAAATTAAACGAGCATCCGTGCGCAACTATTAAACTTGACTATGTTTTTCTTGGGTTTCGAAATATTGTGCCCACAGTTGCCATCAACTGTGAATCCAACGAAAAACGAGACAGGGGGGATGGGAGCCTAAAGTCCGGGAAATACTTCATGTTAGCCAACCTTAAGTTGAGGTTAATTTGAAGACAGAGGATAGGATAAATAATCTGAAGTAAAAAGGATTAGCAAGTTCCCACTTCTCCACGAAAGCAAAAGTGACATTTAGATATTGTATATGTTGGTCTATAAAATACGTAAATCACATAATGTGCTACATAATAAGCTCAAAAGAGCCAGCCTTTGCCTTTATTAATAAAATAGAGGCCTGAACGTTGTATGGCCAATTTCTGTTGTGATGGGCATTACTTTCATGACACGAATTACTTACATGGAAGAGAGATGGCGTGTTGAAAGGAAGATATTAGCCGGAATTGATTGCAATTTATTACACGATAAGTCTCTGAAAGAAGCAGAACTAAAGAATAGTCAATTTGCACTTTCTGTACTTACAGGCCGCCTGCAGTTTTATAGCCTATGAGTTGCTAAATCGTGAACCAGGATTCCGACACTAGGATCTATCAGTTAAGTGTCGGATTATTTGTCACGTAAAATCATTTATCTAACTTCACATCAGATGTTTGTTCTCAAAAACACATTTAGCGGTTAGCTCATTTCTTAAAGACGTAAATGAACAGGTCAATATCGTAAAAATTGGGTTGAACAACATGCAAGGCATATGGCCACCTGCAAGAATGGTGAATGAATTAATTGCAATATATTTTTAAAAGTCTTTCCTTGCAATAGGATATCAAAAGCAAAGATACTTACAAAGATTTCAGCCGAGATAAATTACGAAACAATTGTGATGGAATGCTTTGCAGGTGGTTATTGGATAAATATCTGCATTGAAGAACAAAGACGTTCAAAATCACTTCCCCCACATACAACGCTCTACAAGGTCTTTTCAACTATTCCTTGAACTGTTTCCAAGGAGCTACAATAGACTGTGCATATGATGTTAGGACCATAACAATATAAGTGCACCGTTGGCACAGGTAAGCCCGAAACTGATTACAGTATTAATTACATCCATTGTTTGTATTCTAGCATGACTTCTGGTCGGTTGTCAAAGAGATGGTGACTTCACTGCCTTGGGTTTATGACCTGACTTTTCCTTCTATTTTTCTTTTGTGACAATTAATTGCGTGAGTTTATTTTAATTTTATAAACAAACCAGAAACAGAAATTTGTGAATGTTTAAAACGTCGGCACTACATTATTTAAAGTATGAAACAAACTGCAAATGAGAACAATACTTACAGGCCCTGAACGTTAACAGTTGAGGCAAATGTATCATTAGGAATAGACGACAGTTTATTATGGGATAAGATTCTACAACAGAAAAAATATAAGCATACTATGTACATATGATAACTCAAGTGATGTCTTAATCATCCCTCCTTGTCAATCACTCATATTTTGAGTAATGTTTGATTTTATCTGACTGGTTACAGGAGTGGTGCCAGGTGAGACTAATGTGGGGCAGTGACCTCCTTCCTTGTCCCCCACCCAACCAAGGAAACCTTCCTTTGAATTCTACGATTAAGCATGTACTGCCCGACGGCAATCAGTTTCCCCAACAGTTTACATGTTTTTTTTTTCTCTCCTGAAAGGCAGATCCTACTACAAGAAACCCCAAGAAACATTCTTCAATATAACCCCGATTATTTCCAAATCCTTTTAACAAGCCCCAAAATTTTTCGAAATTTTCGAAAGCCATATTTTTCAAACTTTGCTCAACAAAAACCAGAAATTTTTGTCTTCGTTCTCCCTTTTGCAATTCTCTCAAACCCCCCTCACCTTGGCTGGGGCTTCCAGTTTCTGCCCTCCCTCTTCGCGGCTCAGCCTGTCGGGCAAACCCTGGGGCAAGATAGGTTTGAAGGTTTATGGTATGGTTTTAAGGCATTGTACTAGCAGAGCCTGCTAGTTTGACAGTAATTAAATGAACTTATAGTTAACAAATAATACAGAGAGGTTTAAAAGAAGCTGAGTCGATTAGTCAGAAACCATACTAAAATATTTTGCTACACTCATGACAAATCGAGTCCATATTCACCGAAACTTGTTATGCGACATGTTATATTGTTTGTAATAAAAAAAAGATTCCAAGAGATTTATTGATGCTAGGGCTGTACTTACATTATCTCAAGACGAGAAGTTGCTGCAAAAATGCCTTCTGGGAGATATTCAAGTTGGTTGTAGGACATATTACTGTCAGATGTAAAAGGAAATCCGAAGGCAAATTCAATTTTATTAAATTGTGCTATACTCTGCCACTAAATTCAAAGTATTTAGTTTAGGGACTATAAGGTAATTTTAATTGAAATATTCAGTCTAATAGATTTGGAATAAATCTTATTCGTTTTAAAGTTTTCAGTTCAAATTTAGACTTGTCAATAATCGTACTCTTTTAAATTGATTTTCAATCTAAGGAAATAAGGGAAATATGGTCGGCGTTTACCTTAAAAGAAGGTAAAATTCCCGTTGAAATCCGACGTGTGGTTCTCAAGATATCAGCAAATCAATTTGTCACATTTTCAACAGAAAGTGAACTTGAAGCAAGCACATATGATGT
>WURT03658498.1:0-18397 GCA_009936505.3 Holothuria glaberrima
TTAAGTTTAAGGCATGTGTGTGGTAAAAGTTTTTCCCACACAAACATCAACATTCTAACCGAATTTAACAGGCTTGCCTCTCTCCCTCTCCCCACCTTCGATAACCAGTACTACATTCATAAAAAGGTGCAGAGGCATAACGCCTAAATTTCTAAATGATGGCCCGCTGGCCATATCCGACCGTAAGGCGAATATTAGATCCGATCTGGCCCGCGAAAATTGAAAATTGAAATCGAAAACTATGGGTTGAAAAACAAATGCGCGAAAATTAATTGTCAAACTTATTTGAGCTATTCAAATATATCCTAATGGATAATTTCTGCAATGAAAATCAAATAAAATAAAACTAAACATTTTTTAAGTGCTATGTTTTGCGTACTAGGCGGGCACACGTACGTCGTATTAAAGTGCTCACGACTAGGCTAATCCCTGTACCAGTGTACGACAGCTTGAGTGCGATTGTTTCAAAGCCCCATGAAACCACCAGCATGCATCCTTCATAACCACAAGCTCTCTGCATTATTAAGTCGACCGTCTGTTAATCCACTAAGGCAGCCAAGATCAGACGGGAGGAAGGGGTAAGCGTGCATTTAAATTTGGTCTATGAATTTCGAGGGGCCTAAAATCTTTAGTAAAACATGATTACAACATATACATAGACATAGACGCCGATGTTTTTCAGTTGTACCTTTTCCATTTTGTGAAATTATATATTTTGATATTTTAAAATAAGGGATGTTTTGATGTTACTCGTGCAAAGCTTGGGGGGTGTCATTTCCGCCAATCTCCGCAAAACGCGCTAACTAATGGAACTTACATCCGGTTCCTCAGATAGTGTCACGTCAAACCAACCCTTCCACTCACTCACACACACACGCACAATTTTTTCATGAGGAAAAGCGACACTGAATCTGTCTTGGACCTGCGTATGCATGTGCTGAGGATTTAGGCTTTTCTAAAAGAAATAATCAAATCAAATTGTGCTACATTAGGTCACCTGTTTAGTAAGCATCCTACGCATGTCATCTGAAGATAATGAAATGCTTCGTCGCTTAATTCCTCGGACCACCTTGCCTAAGAGCCGGATACATTAATACATGAAAGGTTCTTGATCAGCGGCGCACTCAGCATTTGTATTTGTATTTTATGATGGGGTACGGATTTAACAATCATAAAGCGTGCAGCGCACAAAGAAAATTTTACTAAAAACACTTAAACGCATTTTAAAGCAATTTCAAAATTTGGTTGACAGCCCGGGGGTGGGGGTGTCTAGTCCCATGAGACCCCGAACACGCCACTGCCCAAGATCACTGTGGATCAAGGATACTGTTTTCGTTTCTCAGTAGCAATGAGCCCTTGGGGCACAGAACTACTTTCTTTTTTCGCTTCGTGTCTGGGGCCTTTGAAAGGGTCACCTCCGTCCGGTCCAAACCTATAATGCAACTACACCTCTTGCGCGAACTGACAAATGTGTAGCCATAAAACCTACAAGCTATCCAGTTGTAGCAGGTATTATCACCCCCTGGTTGTAGCATGATAAAGCTAAACCCGTCAAACTGTATAGATAACAGAAGTTCAAAGACAGTCTCGTACTCTATAAAGGCAAAGTTTCTCTTTACCTGGTTGCTAATTCAGGTTTATCAGCAGAACGCCAAAGCTTTCCCTTGCATGGAGGTTGGGAGTTTTTGTTCATGTTGTGATTTAGGACCTATCCACACGTCTTTTTGGGCCGTTTGGGATAATAGGCCCTACTATGAATTCCTGATGGCCAATACGATGTTAATACAAGAAAACGTGTAATAAACGTTCGTCTGCGGGCTGAAAGCTCTGATCTTAACTCATTGCATCAATCTTCCTTCTAGTTTACGTTTAGTAGAGCAGGGAATTGTTATTGCCAAAGTAACAACTCTCTGATTAGAGCCTAATTATGCTGTTTCCAGTGGAAACTTTCTCGAAAGAGGCTAAATGTATAGCCTACATTCCTACTTTTGAAGCCTATAACCTAGCCTAGCTAGGTCAACATGTATAATAGCAGTCCACAGAGTTTTTACAAACATATAAAAATATGTAGAGTAGGATACCAACCGTGAGGTCGATTTTGCCTTGACTTCCAGCGTCCGCGTGTATTTGCACCTTATTTTAGAACAGAGGTAGGCCCATAGTTAAGGATCAAGACGTTGAAAATTGTGTACATGGGTAACGCTCTAATTGGATGATCAGTAGAAATAGCGTGCAGTGTTTGGAGCTACTGTGTGAAGTTAACGACAGACAGCCTATTCAGTTCACACTCTCATCGTCATAAGTACACAATCGATCTTCGTAGAAAAGTGGCCTGGTACACAAAGTCATTCACTTCCATCTACGCATGAAATCTAACAATGCCAATATAACTTGTGAATACCGAGTACACGTCAGGAAACGGGCATCTTTATATTTATCTAAACACAGTCTCTTGAAAAATAGGGTAACTGCTTAACTAAATTTAAAATGTCACCTCTAATATAAAGGGTTTTACAACAGTTTAAGGGGTTAGATAAAATTTTTATTTACATGGCATTTAGTTTACATTATCTCTTCCAACATAGGTGCTGAGTGGAGTCGTCAGACTCAGCGAGTTTGGGCGGGGTGAGTGGGCGGGATAAAGTTGAGCATTATATGGCCCAGTGATATTGTCGTTCCCGCTCGACCTGTTGACGTGGGGTTTAGGCCAGCCATTAGGCCCCTTTGATGGCTCAGGTGAGACGTCCATGGGCACAAGAGGCTAAGGGCAAGGAAGCTAGTATTTTCAAAGTTGGGATAACGGAATGACTCTTTTTCCTGTCATTAAATACATTTGTGTCCACACTTTGCGGGTAGCATTATTCGCAACTTAATAAGCAATTAACGTTTTGACCAATTCCTTTGAGAAAAAGCTGTTTGACATCATAGGCGGCTCTAAGAAATTTTGTTTGGGGGGGGGGGGGCAAAATCAACTTCGTGATCACGAAGGTTCGGACGACCCCTCAGCAGTATCAATGTTACGCACAGGGTTAGAGTTAGAGTTAAACGAGGTTTTACGGCTCAGTTTCTAACCATTTGGGGTGTCCCCCTCCCCGTAAGGCCCCCTGCGTACGCCACTGATGCGCTCTATATCGGTTACATTTTGGTGTTCAAAAGTTGAACGCCTGAGTTTGCAGTGAAGGGAAGGCACTCGCGGCACGCATTATATTTCCCCATGATGTTTGTGGCCGGTAAACCGGATCCTCAGGAATTTGCAAAATGTGTTTGAAGTCAAGGTTAGGGTTTAGAAAACGGGTTAAGGATACCCTCTCCATGGCAACTGAGTGCTGTTGATCACATGGTGATGATTTAAGTGAGATATAGTGTCCATAAAGTGTTTTTTTTTTTTCAAGAATGTCATATGCAGTGTTTTAGCTAGGACGTTTTCTCAATGCGACAATTACTGATCTGTGGCCTGGGGATGGGGTGTCCCCCTCCCCTTTGGAAAATTTTTGGAATTTGAAAGGTACCTTGATCGCAAATGGTGCAATATTTGAGTGTATTTCTGCCCTAATGAGGAACCAAAAAGTCTTGGTGACAAATATTTTACTTCATAAAAATATTGCGCCGCGGACGTAATGCACGAAATCAGTCTACTTTCTGAACTTCGAGATGAAAGTAGGGTAGTGGGGCTCGGAGGTTAAAATAAAGGCTTGTGAATCAGGAAGTCCTGTCGCAACTAAAGCAGACAAATATGATATGCTGGCAGCAAGGAACTGGCAAAATTATTCTGGTGAGGCTGATTGTGTCAAAATTTACACCCGCGTTGAATTTGCTTGTCAGATTTTTTGTGCGACATTGTTGCACAAATAGGGCTGGCTAAAGCACTGGTCATATGACCCAAAATAGCGCGCCTGTACGGAAGCCTTAAATTCCCTTTCTTTCCCCGAGTTGCCGACGGACTCGGTCACTCGTCCAATTGCACCGACGGCCGTTAATACGGCCGTCACACGCATGATGAATTTGCCGAAGGGCCTTCAACTTGAATGGGCCAATAAGATGAAGAGTAGAAAATTGAAATAGCAGATAACAGACTGGCCGGGCGTTCCCGTTCTCTCTTTCTTCTATTTTTTCTCTCTTTTTCTATTTTTTCCATTCTCCGTCTTCCCTTCCACTCCCTTCCTTCCCATTTCCTTTCCCTTCTTACCTCTTCTTTTCCTCCTCTCCTCTTTTCCTTCCCCTCTCCTCTTTTTGCCAACAGACCGAAAATTTGCCGACGGCGACGAAATATTGGGGGGTGTGACACCCCACACCCCCGCTCGCTACGGCCCTGCACATGAGGTTATCATGTAATCCCATTTTTAACTTAAAGTGGATTTAAACGCTACAACATGTTACATCCTATAACCTCTCTCCTTAATATACACTGTTAAGTATTTTGTAAACTTTACAGCCAGTTTTCTGTCCCACAATTTCAAATTTTTGTTCCGTTCGATCAACTTTTTCCACCAGGGCTTCTGTGAAACCAGGGATTTTGAAACGCTTCGTATTTAACAAGAACATTTCATTAAGCATAAACAACGCTGGATCCAGAGGGGGCAGGGTGATAGCCCCCCCCCTTAGGTCGACCGAGAAAAAATACAAAAAATATATAACGAAAACAAAAATAAAATCAGATCTAAAACACACATTTTATGGAACATTTCCGGTATATGGGGTATAGTGAGGCATGTAATGACCAAAGTTCAATAGAACCTGGACCGTCTCTGGCCTACCGACTGTAGGCGCTCATTTAAATGTCTAAATTCTGTGTTTTCAAAATGCCTCACATAAATTCAGTTAAACTGACAGACGCTGTAAATAGGCCAAGCAGCTGGCTTATTTGGGGCGAAATGGGGAGTCTTTAAGGTAATTTACTAAAGATAGGTCCAAAAGTATGCCAACCTGTCTACATGAGAGGTTGATTCCACAGAACACGGTCATAGGATTTACTAATAGTCCTTGAGTTATCATCTCAAAAGTCATAAATCAGAGCTCGTTTTAAGGCCGTTGCTACTTTTTTAATGCAAATTTTATAAACTTTTGGAGGCTTCATTTTACAAAATTTATATCATTTCATATGTAAATTTTCCATAGAAGCTATTTTGGCCAATACAATTCTTGAAAAACCCCTTTTTTTGAAAGAAAATACATTCAGTTCCAGTCAACTTTGATAAGTCCATAAAATAAAGCAGTAGTGAAGGTCAAATATATCGAGTCCGTGCCGTATTTTCCCTGTTCAATGACAACTCCTATGGCCGCGTGTTCTGTGGGAACATCTTGGCATGGCTGAGTACGTTACTCCTAACGTAACATCCATCAATCCAGCCTCCGGGATTCTTCAGTTGGATATCTTGAAGTTCTTGACCTTGTAACTTTGGTAAGGCCTATTTTAATTAAAAGCAATTTCGTAGGCCATTAAATATTTTTCGACCAACTATTTTTCGTATACGTAAAACTAGCCTGAATACCATCACTTTATGGCAAGCTAGCCCAAAGAGATTTGTATTTCTTTTCGACTCTTGGGGCACTTTAAACTAATTTTCTGTGTTCAAATTGTCTCATATTGCGAGAGCTTCAGGGGACTTCCCCACCTGGCCCCACGGGGTCTTCGCCCTTGCTCCTCGCCAGGGGTCCTATCGCGGGCCCCTGGACCTCACGCGATAATACTAGCACTTCGCGCTCGGGGTGCACCTTCGATGCACTTCCTTCGCCCCCCTTACAGCAATTCCTGGATCCGCCCTTGAGTATGAACATATAACTGCATGGTATACCGCGAGCTGGGCGTCACCAAGTCAGGCCCCTGGCCAAGGAGACCAAAGGCAGCCCCTAGAAAAACTTTCACCCTCAAAATAGCTACCAGATTGCAGGTAATGACACATTCCAGGCCTTGTAAGGGCATAGACATTCTTCACTTGGAGATATGATGCCGATGAAATTTAGTACCGGTACACCTCCAAAAAAGTATAACGTTTCAGTACAAGCATAATCCTGGGTTTGGAGAATTGCTATTATGAATGACTTCTTGGACATTCAAGTCGATCGTTAAGTGGGGAAGCATCTGTGATGATAGGTGTGCCCCTCGCCTTTGAAAATATTTGCACGGTGGAACTTATATGCAAAATGGTGCTATCAGTATTGCATTTATTTACTCACACGTGTTCATTAGAATTTACTATTTTTAGTGGCCAGAAGACAACTTCTTGTGTGAAACAATGCAAAATATATTTAAAATAATGAAAACATAACAATATTTCGTCATAAGCCTTAAGCCTGCCAGCTCTGTTCATTCCTCACTGGCACATGCTATTCCGTTGCAGTGTTGTGCTGATTTAGTGTTCTTGATTCCTTGCCGACTCTATGCAATTACACAAGTGTATATTTTTGTTTGTGTAGGTGTGTGTAGCCTGCGTGTGTTTGTGACGCTTGGCTTATAAACACGATATCTCAAGCTAGCAATGATGGATACTTCTCATAATTTGTATATGAAATTATTATATTAAAAGAAAGAACCGTTTAAAGTGCAAAGGTCATGTAAGGTCAACAGAGGGAAAAACCGTGGAAACACGATATCTCTACGTAAGGAAGCAGATGTTTTTCATTGTTGGTAATGTGGATACGTTAAAGTCAGCAGATAAACCGTATTGGTTTTGGTAGAGTCAAAGGTTATCTGAGGTCACCAGAAGTGGAAAATCGAAATTCTTAAACTTGAACTTTGCGAAGGGCGCAGCCACCCTCCTCCCCTTTAGCAAATTCTTATATTTTAATGATTTTTTTTATGATATACATAAGATTTTAAAATAGAAAATGTTTAGATGCGCTTACATGACCCGGGAAGTGCCATTTTCGGCGATCTGGGAGGCATTTTCAGCCAAAATTTTCGTGTACACTTCGCGCTAACCTATAATGGCGTTACGTTTAGATAGTTTGCCTACTGGCTTCGTACCCTCCTTGACAAATTCCTGGCTACGTGCCTGATTGTATCGTGCCACATACGAAGGAACAACAATGCGATAAAGATGAACTCCCATCCTTAACAAACAAACAAACACTATGTAGCGTAACGAAGTGTATTTAGGTTATTAGGAAAGGTAGGAGGATATTTCCTACTTACTCATTCCATTGCAGCCCACCAGAAGGCATTTTGCGGAACACCAGTTGAGAAACGTTGTCTTAGCCTATTTTCTTTCTATCATAGAAGGAACATGGAGAGAAAATATCACTCCCGAAGCTCGCGTGAAGTTCACCTTCTCGGTATAAATTAAATGCTCTTTTTAGGAAATGTGCAGGGAAAATGTGTGTACATTGAAAAACGTATTGGCATCGGGTCTGTAGTTAAGGAGGGGGGAGCAAGGGGTCGAAGTAACTTTTTCGCTCCCGCCCCCTGGAGAAGTTTCAATTTGGCATTGAGTTAATACATTTTTACAAATATGATCCCCTGAAAAATTTTCGCACCCTGGAAGCCATTTCGCCCCCTTCAGTACCTTGTCTAGCTACGGGCCTGATTGGCATTTTCCTGGGAGTGCGGGGTGAAAAGTGGATGTTCTCCCCTAAACTCTCAAGAGGGGGGGGGGGGATTGCTCCACCGTGCTCTCCACTTTCCTTAAGCCCACGAGGTGGTGGCTTTTCTTTGAATTTGCTGAGAACAATACCGGTATTAAACCACTATGTCTGGATTGACGACATGAATGAAACCCTCCTGTGTTATAAAAATGAAGGATTTCAATTAGATTCAATTAGAATTTGAGAAGTACTTTCTAAACCTTGATCATTTTCATCTTATACTGTTTTCTCTTAATTAAGATATGACAATAGTATGCTATCACTGGTTGTAGGAAAATTCACGGATGTTGCTTCCTTGAGAGAAAGTGTAAGGTTTGCATTGATGGGAGGTTCATTATCTTTTTGAGTACCGATTTGACACAGAGGAAAAAAACATTATTTCTTTCTTACTTTGGGAGATGTCCTTTCTCGAAGCATCTAAGATAGTTTAGCACTTTGTATCGCAAAGAACGATGTTGTTAATTCCTAGTAGCCTGTCTGACTTGTCCTGCTTTTCCCCCCACTTCTCTTTTCTTACTCATTTGATGCATGGCGCCATCTATTATTACGGTTTCACATTACCGCACACCGTGTGTCTTGCGTCTCTTTTGCATAGATAAACAAGAACAAATTGAAACTGCCCAAGGTCTCGAGAATAACACACTGGAACTAAGTGAAAATTTTATCAGAAGATGTCGGATAAACTTCCTCTTTTGTAAATTTATACCAAGTTAAAATAAATTTTGGCCTAAGCCCGTCCGTTAACCTCGACGATATTATACTACATGCGTATGGGTACTCAGCCAGCTGTGGTTTTAGTTTGGGGGGGGGGGTGAGTTTCGAACCGCCATGCTGGAGTGGGTACTTTAAGAAGGCTCGAGGGTCCTAAGAAGCATTTTTGATACTTCTTATTGTGTAATATATATATATATATATATATATATACGTTAACGAAAAACTGTAAAACAACAGTGCTACAGAATTGAATGGCTGGATCTCAGAAGAGATACAAAATAGCAGAAGGTAAATTTATATATATATATATATATACATATATTTATATATATATATATAATTTTTCTATTATTATATATTCGGTGTATATATATATATATTTATATATACTCAATGTAATATTTATATGAATATGTATGTGTAAATGTATATGTATAGTATATATATATATATATACATATAACATTACGTAAGCAAATTTTCCGACAAACTTCACTTTTGAGTAGCGTCTGTCAGATGTTTACTTGCACTTTTGAGTAGCGTCTGTCAGATGTTTACTTGCAAAGAATCCAATAGTTGAACAAAACAAGGGCAAAGACAAACCGTCTAGAAATCTTCTTTTAACAGGGAGCTGCTAGAGACCCCTGTCTTTGGCAACTCCCTAATTTTAAACTGAATTTTGGGCTAGTTGGTACTAACATTATGTGCCACTGTCACAAGGCTTCGGTTATAACAGACTGGAGATCTATGAAGAAACAGGAGCTGGCGCACTCCAAGTAGAGTAGGCGTAGGAAACTGTTTGAGACTGGGGGGCTGAACCTTGTATCGGATCGTCGTCCTGGGGGAGGGGTCTAAGGGGAGGGGTGCCCCCTCCACTTTGGAAAATTTTTGGATTTTTGAGGGACCTTAGATGCAATTTAGTGCATCATTTTGGACAAATTTTAAGTTAAATTACGGCAAAATTTTGACATTTCTTGGAAAAGTTTTGCATTTTTGAGGGACCTCAGATGAAATTTGATGCATCATTTTGGAAAAATTTTAAGGTAAATCAATGCAATGTTTTTACTTTTCTTACTTTTGATATTTGAGGGTCCTTATATGTAATTAGGTGCATCATTTTCGAAACATTTTAAGGTACATTACTGCAAAATTTTGACATTTCTTAGTCCTTTGGAGAATTTAGTTATATTTATCGGCACTTAGATGAAATTTGGTGCATTGTTTTGGACAAATTTTAAGGTAAATTACTGCACATTTTTGAAATTTCTTACAGAAGAGACTAATAACGGTTTTTCGTGCTTGGAAGGTGTGGGGGCTAAAGCATACTTCAGCTCCCACGAATTTCTCTGGGGGTATCGCCCACAGCCCCGCTTCCTACGCCCTTGCCAAGTAGTCTCCATGAATGTGTTCGATCATTCGAGTGCACATGCGCTTAACCTCTAAAGTGTCGGGATAAGCATTGCACGGCCGTACCTTCCACAAGAGTTGCAGAATTTGTCGTTGTTGAAAAATCTGTCGAATCATCCTTTTCTTAAATCCATCGCAAGTACAAGAAGTGCTCTTTCGTGTGGCTTTGTGTTCTGGACTGCATATAATTGTTAACACGTCTTTTGTCTCCTTTATTACTCCTTTTATTTTCTTAAGTGATTTCCTAGTCAAGTTCTTCATCTGTTACTTGATTTCTCTTTGTAAACCTGTTTGAAAAGTCATATGTAAATCGGTATATAAAATAAACTGCAGACGCACGAAAATAGGGGAGCGCAGTAAAGTATGTGATGAGCTCAGTTTGTTTATCCCTCCCAGTTTGTTTACCCCGCCTGTATTCCACAATTCCATTCGACAAACGAATTAACGAACTCGCTGTTAACGTTGCTCTGTGACCAACCCCTGCATCTCCCGGTCTGTGTGTTTAACCACATAACTGTACTTTACGATCTTGACAAGGCTTGTTCTCATAAGCGCAGGAGCTTAATTTGATTGGGGGCTGTTGGGACTTGCCCGAAATTGTAATTGAAGTGACCTGCCTCTGCCGTGTCAAAATAGCAGCATATTGCCCAAATTTTAAGGAAAATATCTTGGGGGGGGGGAGGAGGAGAATTAAAGCCCCTCGCTTCGCCTCCTACGCCTATGGCTGTTCTGTGATCTGAAGTTCGAAATGTCATAGAAAAAGCCTATTTGTAGGCTTGCTTGA
The DNA here is from genome assembly GCA_009936505.3 of Holothuria glaberrima. Lineage (NCBI taxonomy): Eukaryota > Metazoa > Echinodermata > Holothuroidea > Aspidochirotida > Holothuriidae > Holothuria > Holothuria glaberrima. The sequence continues at coordinate 10,487 of WURT03658498.1, forward strand.
AGGTAGCGGGTATAATGTCGTAATTCGCATAATGACGCTCTGACAAAATGTTGTTGGGGTAGGGAGGAAAGAGAGGCGTTGAATAAAGATACTCCGTCATCTGCTTGAACGCCTCAATCAGCTTGCCTGTCATGACCGCTGCCCTTTTCGGACCAATGCAACAGCGTAATGTACACAGTTGAGTCAACCGTTCAACAGTACAGTGCATCGTTTTCCTACGTCTTGTGATGATGATCACGTCATCGCAAAATGGCTGCGCCCACATACGGTGCTGAATCGCCTGTGTAATATTTTAAAGACGTGAGCCAAATGCTCAGGTTAGGCGCATACGGTGGAAAGTGGCACTCGTGTCAAAAAAAAAAAAAAGACGGAAGGCTTAGAGATTCCTTGCCATATGATATATTGTTACAAACAAGAATCACTCACATGACAAGAATGAGATCTCTCACAATTATCCTACTTGAGATGTCATATTAATAAGGTAAAAACACTTTAAAACCTTGTGACCCAAAATGACCTTTCACCTCCACTTAAAAACAATATTGTTCACCTACCTTATATGGCCATGAACATGCTAAATATGAACAATACACAGACCGAGTTCGAGATCCCTCACAGTTATCCTCCTTAAAATATCATGTTAACAAGGTTTTGACCTTTTGTGACCCCAAATGACCTTTGACCACCACAAAAAAAAAATGATAGGAGTCATCGACTCAATGTGGACAATTCACATGCTAAGTATGAGATCACACTTACCCTTCTTGAGATATTGTTTACATGGTTTTGACCGTTTGACCTCTGGTGACAGAAAAGAACCTTTCACCACCAAAATAATAGGGATCATCTACTCAATATGGACAATCCCCATACTAAGTATGAGATCCCTCACACCTGCCCTTCTTGAGATATGGTTCTTACAAGGTTTTGACCGTTTGACCTCTCGTGACTCCAAATGACCTTTGACCTCCACCAAAAACAATAGGGATCATCTACTCAATTATGGGCAATCGACATGCTAAGTATGAGATCCCTCACACTTACCCTTCTTGAGATGTAGTGTTTACAAGGTTTTGACCGTTTGACCCTTCGTGACCCTTCGTGACCCCAATGACCTTTGACCTTCACCAAAAACAATAGGGATCATTTACTCAATACGGGCAATTTACATGTAAAATATGAGACCCTCACATTTATCCTTCTGGAGATATCGTGTTTACGAACAATTTCCAAGGTTTCTACTATTTGACCCCTTGTGACCCCAAATGACCTTTGACCTCCACTTAAAATAATAGGGATCATCTACTCAATGTGGGAAATCCACATGCTAAGTATGAGATCCCTCACACTTACCCTTCGCGAGATATCGTGTTTTCTTTTGACCGTTTGACCTCTGGTGACACCAAATGACCTTTGACCTCCACCAAAGCTAAAAGGGAATCATCTACTCAATATGGACAATCTACATGCCAAGTATGAGATCCCTCGGAATTACCCTTCTTGAGATATTGTTTTTACAAGCAAAGCGTCAGATACACACACATACACACACACGACATCACCATCGCATAAATTCCTTGACTCCCCTTCGGCAAGGAATAAAAAAAAACCTTCACGTTTGATATTTGAGTCATCTGCTCGAAAGGCGAAAATCTTACCAAAACTCACCTGCACACGTGAGAAATTAGCTGAGCAAAGCGGCACGCGAGGCATTTTGCTGAGCTAGTTTTCCCTCGTGTGTGGCAGGCTTTACATTGACGAACACTGTTTTGTTTTCTTTGTTTTGGGGTTTATTGGTTTGACCTTGACATAAAGAAGGTTATGAGTTTGTCCATAAATGGGTAGAAGCTCATAAAATTCTCAAGCCTCTCATGCATGTAATCACATTATGAAAGCATGGGATCATAGAGTAAATAGTTGGATATAAAGTTTAAAGGATAATATAACAGTCTTAAAGGCAAATCTCGTCATCCCAGACAGTTGCAATTTCCCATCTATGCAAGTTGTAGCTCCTCCCATAACTGTATAAAACTCTTCTTGCGCAGACATAAACCTATTTTATTACTTCAAGGCCATGTCCTGGTGATCATATAAGGCTATAGTGTGTAATTCATTCACTCTCTCTGCATTGTGTGGAATGTGAGCTACTGTGCATCTTTTGAATTTTCAAACTTTGCTGTCAATCAAAGAGCAGTCACCAACTGAGAATTTTTCTAACCCTTCACTAAAAATATATTTTGGGGTGACGAGTATATGGCTTTAATTAATGCGAGACTGTGATGTCACTTGTGCTTGCTTCAAGTTCACTTTGGAATGAAAATGTGATACTTTTACCTACCGATATCTCTAGAACCATAAGAAATAACTGCAAATTTCATCAGAACTTTATTTTTAGTTCCTCTTCCATACATCGAAACTAACTTCAAGTAAAGAGGGACTGAGTAAACAGAGTGCGCTCCGCTAAGAACCGCAAGTTCTGAAATCTCGTTCATCAAGAGCTGTTGGAGGGGAACAATTCACAAGTTTTGCCGCAAAGTTTCAAAGTAGTAACACAACGAGGCAGATACTCAAAGACGATTTTCACCTTTAAATCTTTTAAACTTGGTTTGTGACTTCGTCTCTCCCCTTTTCGTCAAAAGTTTGTAAAGATGAAGGTTATTTTGTAACGACTGAAACTTGTATACAACATCGCCAACTCTGTATAAAGGTGAATGATAATAAAATGAAAGTTCTGTTCGAACTTTATTATTTCGTCGGAAAACGCAATAAAATCGAATCGTTTTCAACCAAACAATAGGAACCCGATTTGCTGGTCACCCAGCGAAAGAACAGGGTCCACTAAGTGCTGAGATATCAAAATAAAACAAGCAAAGGGCCTAATAGTATTCAGGGATGGTCCTAACAAAAGAAGAAATTCCGGCAAATACTTTCACCTGTTCACTATACAAGGGTAACTCTCGACAACACACGGTACACACTGTAGGACCTTATTTAAAAGACTCTGTTACAAGACCTTCCTGGTACAATTTACTCTGTCCTTGAAGGACAACAGCATGGAGCGATTACGTCACTGTCAATTGGACCGTACGGTAAGAATAGAGAAACATACAAAGGGCAGAGGGTCCCTTTGTTAAAACTTTGGCAGAGAATTGAGAGAACAAACACTTTGAGAGAATGTCGTACTGACTCAGATTGGTGTTTAATAACTTTTTCGCGTTATCAGATCAATCCACTTGAATAGAGGGAGAACCGCTGTATTCATAGAACCTTACAATATCTCTTTGGGCTCTTCCATTGTAAAAGGATTGTTGTGGTCAATGATACGCCCGTGAGTTTACAGTTACAGCGGCCTCTCCTCCTCCCAGCAGAGTTAATTGGAAGAAGACGTTTGCTGTGAGCCCAATAGCAAAGATCGTGGTAAGAAATTCATTTTTCTGTCTTAGAAACGTATGCTTAACTTTACATATTTACTTGTAGAACAAGTGATCCTCTTTTTTCTTGTGTTTTAGATAGCCTACGAAAAAATAGTCCCTTGATGAGCATCAGGCTGAAAAGAAAGATTCAATATTGTTCGCAAGTGTGATGAGGGGATGTGTTGATTGTCGTTCCGTATATATTATGGATAATGATCACTGAGTAAGTCTTCAGCAAGTAGCTACACACATAAGTCGAAAGAGTTCTCGTGTCTCACCGAGTAAGTTTCAGTAATTGGCAAACACGCTTGAGGTTGAGGTAAACTTGTTGTTTGGGTTTCGAGACTCAGATGCGATAAATTGGAAATGTGTCAAGGGATGTTTAATCGTATGTGTGGTTAAAATAAATTAATTTCAGATTTGATGTTCGTAGGGCAAATAACATGACCAATCACCCAATACTTCGGCAATCCCAGTTTATTATTGTACGACTCTTTTTAACCATGTTATAATATTATATATCTGTTATTGAATGCAGAATGACTCCTTTTTAAGAAGCTTGTAATATTTATGTGAACGTCTGAAGCAGAATGAGAGAACGGCTAGTTAGTCAAGGGGGCTGGGGAAACCCCTCCATTAGCAAAACATTCACCTCTAGAAAATTTTAAATTACTATTCTTTTAATACATCTTAACCCATTTCACTCCCTATTTCACCTCCTGGAAACTATGCCAAACCTTTCAGTTCCTTATCTGGCTGCGGTGCGGAGCTGATGAGAGTGTCACGCTTTTAAAGGGAAATATTGCGTTTAAAATGCACCAATATGGCATACAACGAAAATACCTATCATCATTATTAAACCGTTCAGCCTCACCAATAACATGTAGCAGTAGCTTTATTTCCTCAAAATATTATGCATTACAAGAGTAATGGATGCTGCGTCATTTGAATTTTTGAAAGTTTGGGTGAAAAAATTAGTTTTGTGCAACAAATAACTGAATTTCATATTGTGCGATTCTTATTTCTTGAAAAGAAAGTTACCGTACTGCCTAATTTTGAGTTGTCTGTCATTCTGTACCTATAAATATTGGTTTAAAAGATATGAAAATTATCTGTAAAACAAACGCAATATTTCCCTTTAAGGAAAATGCCGTAAGGGATTTGTAAGATTTAGCCATATGTTTCAATTTAAGGTTGTTATAATTGATTATAAGTGTTGTAAGTTTTCTTTGCATTTGATTCAAACTTAACATATAAGTCACTTCTTTAACTTGTTAAATAACTTGCGGAATAACATTTTTGTTGCTGAAACACGAATAAAACGAAACTTGATAGAATGGGGTTAATCACTTGAATAATAATATACTAACAAGGGCGGCGATTTGTTCTCAATATATGGGGTGGGGGCATGACCTCATTTTCAAATAATTTACTGTGTGAAAAATCAAAGTCAATCGGGGGATTTCTCGAATATTGAGGGGGACATGTTTACCTGTCCCCTCGGGATCACCGCCTATGTTTAGTTATTTATAGCTGCTACAGCTTTTAGTCGGATGGAGAGTAATGCTAAGAGAGAGGGGGTGGGGGCAAATCAATATCAGGATTCCTCAGACTAAGACTCCCAGTTGACTTTCTTGGTAATGTTATTAAGTGTGGAAAGCGGTTGTGGGACAGGGATATGGAAAACTAGGAGTGGGGGAATAAACAAAAATAATGAATACAAACAGTGATATAATTTGGAAAAATGGTAAGGACGAGGAGTTCACCTCTCCAGGGAGACTTGCATGAGGGATACGTCTGAGCACTGATCATGCCTAATTGAGTCTGTTTTTCTGCTGTTTCTTATTATTATACCGTTTATTATTATTATACCGAGAATTAAAAAAAAAATTCCATCGGGTTTCTGTAATGTAGGCATATAAGCCCCCCTCAATCTTAATGTTCAACCTTGCCAGCCCGGCGGACGTGTATTTTCATGCACATATTTTGCTGCACTATTATTTAGTAATACCATTACGTGAAAAAGAGGCGTACGTATTCGACACATGCTGAGAAGGTAATATGTTCAACCCTGCGTGGCATGGACCACCCTCTCTAGTTTCATTGTGCAACCTATCGGTAATAGAAGCTGTACATTAAGCATGTTACTGAAATACACTGTTTCTTTTGAAATACGACCGCATCTCCTTCTGTTTTGCCTTTTAATAAATGTGTGGTACGCAGAGGAGCACGGCGGTCACTTAGGAACCATAATAAATAACCTAAATTTTACTTACTGGTGGTTTTGTGGTACAAACACTGAACTGTTTGATTCACTTTGTATGAACATTGAGAATACCCACCATAGCTGCATAAATCTGTAGGCCAATGAGGAAAACAACCTGTGGTCCCAAATTTGAAACCGCCAAATGATTTGCAATATATATACCCTTTGAGACGTTTTTTTCTGGCTAAGACGTAATTTTCGTCTCTGGTATTATAGTACAGACCGACAGAACTTCAAATCAGATGGATGTAAATGGTGTTTTACCATTTAGTCTAATTAATGATAGTCAATACCGTGTTTACATTAAAAAACAAAGTGAGTAGGAGTCAGCAGAAAATTTGACTAATTTTAAGAGAAAGAAGAACTCTTACTTCGGGAACGTATAGCAAACCTACACTTTTGCAAATAACTTGCCTGGTTTTAGCAGATGGTTAAAGCGTGGCCAGTATTACCCTGACTTCCGTCCCTGGTTAAAGCAATTTTAGAAACGCTTAATTATAGCTTTAACTCCCGCCCGACTCTTAAACGAAGGAATGCTGTAGCGTGAGTTGACCTTCATTGTGAGTCTACTAAAAACTGACTACTTTATTCTTTTATTTTCTGGGTAATTTCTTATGATCAGTGGTCAAAAGGATACATGACGAACTGCACTTCCTAAAATTTGTTATGCATTTTGCTATGGGACATATACTCAGTCAGATCAATCAAGTTTTTGAAAAATCAAACGTGATATACGTTTCACAAAGCAAGTTATCAATCACTTTTACTATTTATTATCTATCTTCCGTAACCCTTAACCCTCATAGGAGCGAGAGCAGCGATTTGTTCTCAGTATTGGGGGGGGGGCATGACCTCATTTTCAAATAATTTACTGTGTGAAAAACCAAAGTCAATGGACGATTTCTCAAATATAGGGTGACCTATCCCTCTGTCTCCCAGCGATAGCCGCCCATGCATAGGAGAAGGGAGGTGGGTAGGACCGTTTTATGCCCCTGAAATGCCTGCAGTACTCGAAACAATCACCCAGCCATTTTTTTCAAAAACCCGAAAGAAATGCAGGTTTGCCCTGTCCTCCAGGGGCCGTAGGACTCTGCAAGACCTTAGCCTCAGCTCGTTCGTTTATGCTAATCCTTAGCTTACTTAAAAGAAAAATCTAAATCCTTGGAAAAATATTTTACTTTTCAGCTCTGAAAAAAAATGAAAAAGTCATTGGGGGCAATCACCACCAGACTTTCGATTGTAACCCCGAAAGGTTCCCTAGTCATGATTCCTTTACACACCCTTATAATAAAGTCATGAGAGCACCATTCCAAACCAAGGGCGTAGCCAGGATTTCATCTTAGGGGGTGCGGATGAAATGATGACTGATCGCCGTTCTGGGGGAGGCGTGTAAGGGGAGGGGGTTCCCCTCCCCTTGGAAAATTTTGGCTAACAGAGGGGGGGGGCAAATTAAAAATATTTGATGCTAGATTTGAATTGAATATATCTCCAGGAATTCCTACTTTTTAAGTAATGATTTTAATTTTTCATCTCAAATTTTCCTGAGAAATTTTTTCCATCCTCCCAGCCTACACTCCTGAGTCGCGTAATGCTCGCAGCGTCTTTAATTTTTCAAAAGGGCTTAAATTTATATATGAAATATATGAATTAAAAATATCTTGGGTAAGGGAGCACTTTGCGCTATACCCATGGGGTCCAGGGCCTCGCGTTAAATCCACACCTTATTTGCCCTCCTGCTTTACCTCCCTCACCCCACCCCTTCATGCTCTCCACTGCCCCTCTCTTTTCCCTCTTCTTCCTCCCTTTTTTCTCTTTTTCTTCTTTTTTTTCTTTTTTTTGATTCCTTACCGAAGGCAGGCAAGGAATCTATGCGATGGTGATGTCGTGTCTGTATGTGTGTGTGTACGTGACGCCCAGCTTGTAAACACGATATCTCAAGATAGCAATGACCGATACTTTCACATTTGGTTTATAGATTTGTCATGTTGAGAGGAAGGACCTCATTGTTTTTAGTGGAGGTCAAAGCTCATTTGACGTCACCAGAGGTCAAAGGCCGAAAACCTTGTAAAACAATTTCTCGAGATAGCAATGACCGACACTTTTCTTATTTGGTATAAAGATTTGTCATGTTGACAAAAAGAACGCTATTGTTTTTGTGGAGGTCAAAGGTCATCTGAGGTCACCGGAGGTTAAACTGCGAAAACCTTGTAAATGGCTTGTAAACACGATATC
>WURT03658509.1:0-18396 GCA_009936505.3 Holothuria glaberrima
TGACCCAGGCGGGATTTGAACCGGCAATCCTTAGATCACAAGTCCAATACCTTAACCATTAGGCCACCATGCTCTCGCTTTATTACATTATGCACTTTGATTACAAGGTGAAACAATGAGTTCATGTCTTTGAAATTCTTGGTGATAGCTGGAGTTTGTTGACGTAAAGAAATTGGCTTATATTATTTCTGTTTTCCAATTTTGAACTGGAACCAATAGAACCCGTTACAAATGAACCAATACATTCACATCATGGAAAATTAGCTGTTGAGTTGACATTGTTATGTTATCCTATGTTTCAAGTTTTAATTTTCTGAATTAAAGATTCCCATTTTTGTTTAGATCGACCATGATGTTTGCAGTAACTATGGCAACTGGTTGTATTCAGCAGGGGTAGGTAATGACCCCAGACAAGACCGCAAGTTTAACATGATCAAGCAGGGATTAGATTATGACCCTGAGGTAAGCAATAATTCTTTTTGTCTCCTGAAATGGTATCTTTGATTAAATGGAGTCTGTACAAGTTAATAAATTCAATTGTTTTTAACATGAAGGAAGTATTTGTTGACTTATTGTTATATTATTCTTCCCTTAAAAAGGTATGGTTTCTAGCATTACTGTATGTAAAGATTCTGTATCATTGATAAACTACATATTCATTAGAAATATAATTAAATTGTTATACCGTGATGATATGCCAGCTAGTGAACTAGTGAACATGATTTATTAACATTGCATGTACTATAGTTTCAATCTGTACAAAGTCAAGATTATTGTAGGATTTGGAATAAGCGTCACAAACTTGCACATGGTAGAACATTAACATCTTATATTAATTAGAACTTAAAACTTGCCCACACTCCTAACACTTTAAAAGTTTGTTTCTGATGAGGCTTTGGATATATGGCCCAGCATTTTTAAGTTAATTCCTTTTTCCTGAGGACCCATTGGCTGGGATGCTCCTGGGCCAGCCCTTTTGATTCCTTGCCGAAGGCAGGCAAGGAATCTATGAGATGGTGATGTCTTGTGTGTGTGTATGTATGTGCGTGTGTGATGCCTGCTTGTAAACACGATATCTCAAGAAGGGTAACTCCGAGGGATCTCATACTTGGCATGTAGATTGCCCTTATTGAGTAGATGATCCCTATTCTTATTGATGGAGGTCAAAGGTCGTTTGGGGTCACCAGAGGTTAAATGGTAAATACCTTGGAAATTGCTTGTAAACATGATATCTCCAGAAAAATAAATGTGAGGGATCTCATACTTAGCTTGTGCATTGCCCATTTTGAGTAGATGGTCCCTACCATTTTTTGCAGAGGTCAAAGGTCATTTGGGGTCACTCGAGGTAAAAAAACAATCTTGTAAACACTATCTCAAGGAGGATAAATGTGAAGGATCTCATACCCAGCATGTAGATTGCCCATATTGAGTAGATGATCCCTTGCATTTTTTGTTGAGGTCAAAGGTCATTTAGGGTCACCTGAGGTAAAAAGGTCAAAATCTTCTAAACACTGTATCTCAAGAAGGGTACCTGTGATGGATCTCATACTTAGCATGTAGATTGCCCATATTGAGAAGATAATCCCTTAAGTTTTAAGTGGAGGTCACAGGTCATTTGGGGTCACTAGTGGTCACAAGGTCAAAACCTTGTCAATAAGATATCTCTATGAGGGTAATTGTAAGTATTTTCATACCATATTGAGTAGATGATCCCTATTGTTTTTGTGGAGGTCAAAGGTCACTTGGGCTCACCAGAGGTAAGAGATCACATTCAAGCAATGACTGAAAGAAATAGGACATCTTGCAGAGATGCAAAGTACCTCAGTTTTAGGTGAAATTATTATGATTTTTATCCTTAATTCTGCCATTTTGAAAAACCGCATCAAATAGCTGCTTTTTAAATTGCAGAATCTCTGCCCACAAAGCAGAGGACAGTTGTGGAAGTTCACAAGGTTAGTTGACTGACAGCCCTTGTCTTTATAGGGACATCCATGTGAACATGCATCAATTGTAAATTGGAATTAATTAAATACCACCATGGGTTATAATTTTTAAAAAAAGAACTAAGTTACTGTCCATTTGGATCAGATACCCTTGAGTGGGCATGAATTGTGATTGCTTAATTAAATAAAACAAATTGTAACTGTACACTGTCTGTGCATCCCTTGAAATGCCTATATAGCCAGTTTATTTCTTCAGAGCAATTTATTTATGCTTGAATGTGTGTTAACACAAGATGTGCACAGAGCTGGTCTTGTGCAACTTTGGTGAAACTTGGGAAATGAAGTAAATATTAACTGCCAACAACTTTGAAGACTCAGGTAGCAGGCACCAGAGATACAGGCAAACTTCACATTAGCTAAAAAAATTTGTATGGTATGCTCATGGCTGAGTTTCATTTCATTCAGCACAGAACCAGCATGCCCATTGGGCTTTTGCTTTAAGGGGAGGTGAAAAATCATTTTAGGTCACAAGGTTTTGAAAGGTTTTGAATTATTAAATGATATCTCAAGTATAACTTTGTGGGATCTCATGCTTTTCATGTGGGTGACTCATGCTTGTTACAATATATCATATGGCAAGGAATCACTAAGCCTTTTGGCTTTCTAGTTTTTAAACCTGTGCATGTAACCATATTTAGTATTTACTGCACTGATGAAAATTTTGTTTTCCATATGGATCAGAAAAAGCTTTTCTTTTTATTAATGGCTTTGTAATCATGTGTTATTACTAATGTAGGGCATGTATATTAGACATTGGATTCCTGAACTAAATGGTATCAAGGATGGCTCAGTACATACTCCATGGACCCTCAGCCTAGGAGCCCTGCGTCAAGCTGAAGTATCTCTTGGAGAAACCTATCCTAATCCTGTTGTCAAAGCACCAGAATGGAGTCGACACACTCATCGTCATAATGTGAGTGCATCCACTTGGCTCCATGTAATGTTGTGATGTTTATATGTAGAATGAGGTTTTACCTCTCTAGATATTAAGAGCCACAAAATGTGTTTCTATCATCTTGTTAACTTTGCTGAATTTCTTTTGGATTCAAAAGCTAATTTTAATTTCTTCATTGCTCATGCTGAACCAGTGGCTCAGGTTATGTTTTATAACCCAAACAAGTTTAGGAGGAATCGATGTAAGCTGTTGGACTAAATAGAACAGTAGTTAGAATATGTTGCACTTAGTTAAGTAAAAATTAGTAGAGCTTACAAAGACTGAAGATGTCACAAAAAAGTTGGGCAACTAGAAAGTTGCTAGAAATTTTTGTGTCAGAGTTTTTTTTTTTTGTCACATTCACAAATATCTGTAGACATGTGATGGTTTGGGGATCACACAACAGAACTCATAAATTATCATTTCTGTTGTTTTTCTTCTCCTGATCAGAACAAAGGTGGAGGAGGAAGAGGCAGAGGTGGTCACAGTGCAGGCAGAAGTAGAGGGCAGCAGAGAGGAATTGACTTTTACTTTTCCAGCAGTAAACCTTCAAAGCCACATTGATCCTTACTTGAAAATGAGACTTTTACAGCCTTTCTTTCTGTTGAAAGGGTCAGCTAACAGAGATATGTCACCAAGGTGGATATGGTGACAATTTCTCTCTAGATTTATGAAGTTGGTGAGACAAGGTGTATAACTTCTTAAGCGATGTTTCTACCCATAAGATGGACCGTGTAGAGAAGCACTCAATGCTATGTCATCTGTAGATTCTGGACAATCAGACTTGTAAAGATTAATTAAGACTACTCTCTTTCAGTCTGGTTGAAAACCTTTGACATTTAAAATAGTCAGGGTTTTTTTTCAGTATTTGGTGTACATAGGCACATGATATGATGATTCCTTTGGGTTTGAGGCTGTTGTGTGTGCTATTGAAATATTTTCCAGCCATGTTAAGTTCTTATAACTAAACATTCTCAGTGACAATGTGAATGTTGTCCTGAAGATAGTGGTAACTGCCTATTAAAATGGCAAGGCTGCTTGTTACCACTGCAAGACTTGAGTAAGTTGCATTAACCTTAAAATTGGCATTGAACAGATTTTCAAGCCTTGTGGTAAATCATCATCTTCATTTCATCAACTCAGGGGTTTTTTTTTTTGTTATTCATTTTAATAGGTATGTTGGTAAAAGTTAGATGTTCTACTCAGGGCAGCCACATATATTTTGTTTGTTTTTGCATGCAGTCTTAGGTTTGCTGTTTCACTCTTTGAGAAATTCTTTTTTAAGATTTAACAGTAGTAGTTGTTTGTGAGGCTGTTGTAAAATGTGGCTTCCCTTGAGCATGATACATGGACCAGAGCAGTATCCTGTTTATTTTTTTTATCTAGGTTGAGGAATGTTTTGTTCAGTTTTTTACCTCTTGCTAATACCTCCTTGTGAAAAAAAATCTACACCATTCCTTTTAGTTGGATTTGGACATCTGTAGCAATTACAGCCTGTATATAAATAAAGCAAACTTTACGAAATATGTCTGGTTACATCAGTGCTCTGGAATGGAAGCAAGAATGACAAGAGATGATTGTCAGTGTCTAGCAAATCTGTACCAAGTACAGTAATGTTGTTTTCTCTCCAGGAATACCTATCCAGTGTCAACATTCTGAGCAACTTTGTATGTACTTTTGTGAGTTAGTTAGATGAGGTTTTACAGCTCACTTTGTACTTCTGTAAGAGTCATTTACTGTTAGTAACCATGCATAGCATAACTGCAGTAAATGTTCTAAAGCTGAATTGTGTTTGTGGTTGTATGTACTTCTGTAACATCTAAAACCAATTCCATTCATTGCTTTTGTTGGAACAATATGCTAGTAACCTACTTATTCACATTTAATTGCAAGGCTTACCCCCTCTCGTATATGGTATATCATTGCCAGTATTTGTGTTGTGTGGCATTTTGTACTTAAAAGATCTATTGAGCTTGTCTTAAATTATGCACAATATTATAAAGAAACTTTTGGAACATTAATTTATACTCTTTGCAAGGGCAGCCTCTGAACTGGAGTTAAAACATTTTGAGACGTATCACATGACATAGCACTAAGAATCTAACTCTTGAATCAATGGACCCCCCAAGGCCAGTAAATTAATACAATGATTAGGAATCTGTGGCAAGTTCAGCTTAGCAAAAGGCAATATTGTACAATGTAATAGAGTAACGTAAGAACAGTATTAGTTGTGTTTTTATCATTGTGTTTTGCAAAAATGATATGTGACCTTTGTCGTTGTTTGTAAATATTAAAGAACTATCATTGTTAAAGAAAAGATTCAAGTACATTTGATAAATCTTTTTGTTTTAGTGAATGTTTGTATCAGATCTTACTTTTTGTTCTTTAGATTTTAGTCTATGAAGGACATGAGCAGTCTCTTCAAACACATTGTAAACCTTGTTTAAGCATCTGATGGAGATTTTTGAAATAAATTTCTCCGAAAAACAAAAGCCCTTCATGATGTTTCAGAACAGAAGCATTTCAATTGAAAGGAAGAAAGAAATAACTACTGTTGGGTAGGGGTATGCTAGTTGATATAGGGGCGACTGCATTTTTCGTTTCCATGAATGTTAACAGAAAATGTCATTACCTAGTCTTGGTTAATTACAGCAAGATAGGCAGGTCATGTCTTGAGCGTGGTGGACTATTGGCTAAGGCATGGGACTTGCAATCCAGTTTTGCTGGGTTAATTACATTGTTCTTGGGCAAGATGCTTTATCTCAATAACCTCTCTCCACCCAGGAGTTTAAAGAGTATCTGTCAGGTAATTTGTCATGGAAGCTGATTTGCCACCTAGAGGGATTACCTCTAGGGTGAGTTACCACTAACTGGGGGTAATATTTGTCTGATGTGCTTTGAGACCTCAGTGATAAAGCGCCATATAAAAACCTACTTTTATTATTACTATCACAGTATACAGGGCTCCACATGTAGTAATGTATCTGTTGGAATTGTATAAGTCGGTATCTCCAGACAAGCATGGATTTACACAGGAGCAGTTTATATTACAAAACCACTATGACAACATATTCTAGATTTAATGGGAGGGGGAGGGGAGAGGTGGGTGAGGAGCTCTGGTCCTGAAAATAATATCAAATTAGAGGACAACATTAGACACATAACAGAATACAATAGTGACAGTATTAAGACACAATATGCAGGTAATATATACTTTCAACCATATATTTGATACCATCAACTCATAATCACTCTCCAAAATGGTCATGGTAACTACTCCCTTTTTCACTTTTCATATTTTTTTTTTTTCAAACCAGTAACAAGAAGACTGAAAGTGTTTTATTTACTTGCCATCTTAATATTGCTAGACAAGTCCCTCATAAAAAAAAGAATTCTTCCTATTTACATTTTAAATACATAACCATACCACCACAAGTTTGATGTTTAATACTTATATGAAAGCATTGTGCAGAATATTTTGTGAGTCTTAACCATGGTTGGTTTGGTTTGTAATAACTGAATATATAAACATAGACCATTAACCCACCCCAGTGTGTTACTTTCATCAATTCTTATCACACACATGGGTTAACATTTTCATGAATGTTTTAAAGAGTGCAAGGTGAAATTTACAAGAAATGACATTTGAACAAGAAGCAAATAACACCCTGGAATTTGCCTCAATTCATTAATATCAACTGGTGATGACACAAAAAGAAATGTAACAACCATATCTAGGCAAAGGGCGATGAGGTTTATTCTTTAATGTATCTATGAAACATACTCTTAAGAACAGAAATAACATTCTTTTCAATAACCACCTTCAAGGATGTAAAATCCACAAGAGACAGGAGCTTATAACTGGTTCCATCGTGGGTGTATAGCACTGCTACGCCAACTCCCAAGCATGTAAATATAAAATACTGCAGTGTGCTATTATTGACATGACAAGAGGTGACAGGTTGCAGAAGTAATTTTCAATGGATTGACCCAATAATGGTTGCATTTCCCTGTTACTTTGGTAACAGGTCATTATTTCTGTGCTCAGTTTAATTCTCACAAAACTAATATTCTCATCAGAGGTTTAAATTGTGATGCATACCATCAATTAAAAGTTGCAAAATTTACATGGAGTAAAAAAATTGTTCCTGTGATCCAAAGGAATAGATAAACTTAGTTCAAGAAAGAAAACAGATGGGATTAATCTACACAGATTAGGCTTTTTTTTTTTTTATCCCAGCCTTAAATCAATGCTGTACTAGCAATCAGAGTGCAAGGATCATAGAAGATGCTTTGTCAAGGACAGTTATAACAAGCTAAATGATCCCTTGACAGCAGACAGAATTTATAAGTCTTCTGCAACTGCACAAACATCTCGCACCTTATGACAAGGTACCTTAAAGTTAATGAAAATATATGAGAAACAAACCCCCAAGACAGCCCATTTTCATTACTCACTACTTCAAGGTGCTGAAGTAGAAGCCTGAAACCCTCATGAAATTCAATATCAAATAATGGAAATTTGAACAAGATTTTCAGAAACTTTGACATTCTAGTTAATGAGCTGTCCAAGCTGAAGCAGATATTAAAGAACACTAAAAGTAGTCACCATTTGATAAAGTAAAAAAGAATCTGCTTTCATTTGATAGTTAAGAGTCTTTGTCCACCTCACATATCTATCTCCCACCCTCAACCTTGTATAAGACCCACTTGCCTTTCCATATAAAAAGATTAAAATAAGTGAAAATTGTTACTCAAACCTTAGTGTAAATGTATATGACGATCCTCAAATGCCTCTGAAATAAACACCAAATTACCCCATATGGGTAACGAAGGTGTTAAGTACAAAACACAACAAGACCATTGCAGTGGAGTTTTCTTGTGCAAGAAATCTCTCATTCCCCTGTTGTCATACCAGTAGTAAGTTCTACCCTTGTAATAGAGGACATCTTATATTACCTATGCTAGTGGCCTCTTGTATGATGAAATATAAAGCTAATATATAGCACGAAGCCAGCACTGTGAACTCAATAATTAATATTCTCATAACACAATCATTGACTATCAAAGCTTGGTAACCTGTGACTACTTCCCTTCTATACACTTGGTCATTCCTGACATTTGTTCAACAAAAAAGGGGCATTGTACCCAACCATTTCCAAATGGTAACTATTTAAGTAATTGTTCAAAGAGTATCTTCCTTATGACTTAGATTGGAAGGTGTGGGATTCTATAAATGTATCTGCTCCCATAATACTTGGAAATATGAAGTTAAGGATCTCTTTCTTTGCATGATTTTACCAAAGACAGAAGTATTCTAAACTCCCACATCTAATACTGTTGACATCAAAGATAACCATAAACACATTTTTTTCTCAGTGTCCTGAATTTCTTTACAAATCAAAGTTTCAGTATATGAAAATGTAAAGCATCACCTCTGCCACAATTCACGATGAAATGTTTCAAAAGGCAATTAAAAGTATAACTTAAAGTTTGTGCAGTTCAACAATTTTTACATCACCAGGTAAGAAATGATTGCATAAATTCATGATTATTAACCTAGACTTATTCTGTAAAAAAGTATAATTATTTCTTAAAATTAGTGAGATTAGAAGTATAAATTACTGATAATCTTACTCCAATATGGAGAAAAATTCCAGTTTAATACAATGACCTTGTTTACATTCCTTCCCCCAAACAGGACTGTAACCTGGTCTGTAAATTTGATGTTCTAAAGTGTGAATGCAGTTAACCCTCAGTGAGCTTTGAAACAGCATTTCTTGTTTAGGATTTATATTGTAATGTCCAATGCATTTCTCAACAGGTGGGCTGCCATGGAGGGGGGTCTGGTGGGCTATGTTGATGGCCCTAAATATAAAACTGACATTTGCGTAAGTCTTTATTTCTATCATTATTTTTAATATAGTTTATCTCATCTTACACAGGAAAATTTTTAGAAGTATTCATTGCTTAGTGTTAAAACTTGTGTTGTATGGTAAAATTACCAATGTAAGTGGAACTTCATTTTCCAAAGTGGGCCTCTAGTTTCAAAAGGTTGAGGAACCCTGATCTAATGTATTGAACAAGCAATAGAAAATTCAACACAGTGCTGCTCGTACATCATGATTTCATGCACAAGACCACAAGACCCTTTACTTCTAAAAGGGACTTGGTTACTTCTGTGCAAGGTCAACTGACCCAGTGCTGAACTAAACAAAACATGGCTCTTAAGATCCTAAGAAGCCTTATTATTCCATCACAGGTGTCATCCACTATTGTGAGTTGCATGTTTAATCTTTATTGTTTAAGCATTAAGTTTACCAAGATGAAGTATTTGCTTTCATCATGGCTAACAATGACAATTTGTAAAGATGCCTATTCCACTCCATTTTAATTTTCAAGTGAAAATTCAGCTCCTTATATGAAACCCTCTGTCCACACACAACAATATATGTTACATCACCTCAACGCTTCACAGGTCCTGTATTTGTATTCAGCTTTACATCATTGTATCTCGCATAATCATAAATTGCACAAAAGTACACTCATAATCACTTCGAGAGCTGCACCCTGCATCTAGCAAAATTTTCCAGGTCCAATGTCATACCTACAGATAACTATGCAGCATGAATAATGGTTAAATTAATATTGCTTTCTATTCATCAAGCCCCACTAATGTGCTAACACCATGTTCTCATAACTTCCACAATAAGTGTATCTTACACTAATAACCTATTACTTTGATAACCAATACATAAAATGTTCACAGAACAACATAATATAAAGTTATCTGGACCTTGCAACTGTTCCACATAGCGTTATGAAAAAGCTGCACTATGGTCAAAGAACTTTCGAGAAACAATGGAAAGCTGTCACAACACAACCCTAAATGTGAAAGCAAAATTTAAAAACTAAACTTCAATTAAAATTACTTAAAGGACAAAACCCCTTGGAGAACATACTGTGAATAATTAGAGTGCACACTGAAAAAAAATGATCATTCAGCTATACATGTCATAACTGCATCTTGACTGTAATAAAATAGATGTTTATCATGAGATTAGATCATAGGTGGTAAAATTTACCTTCTCCAATAACATCACAACCTATTGTGGAAGCAATATTCATCCTTCTTCCTTTGAATCCCAGTAAACCTTGAAAAGGAATTTCATCCCAATTTCCTTCCTTCCTTCCAGAGGGGTGAAGAAAACACAATTTTCCTGACTGTCCTACACACTGATGCTTACTCACATACTGTCACAAACCAAACAACTTTTTACCAGTCCTCTGCACACAACTAATCAAACATTTCCACCTAGCCAACATAATGCCATAGGAAGCACACATGTCATAGCAATAGTATGGCTTGGACTGAAGAAGTCAATCAGTAAATATCTAATTCTTATACATACAGACACCTGCATATAATAACTATGTGTGGAAATATGACATCTTTGGAAATAATGCTGTATCATACCTTGCTGGTTCCTGAGCCTACCTAATTACCAGAGCTGGTCTACAGATCTGCAAACTCTCACAACTGTTAGCTGATTATGTCAGCAATACTTTGTTTCATTACATCTGTTCAGCTGTTCATCAGTTATCAACAAAGCAAGCATGTGTCAGTGATGTATCATCTCTACCTGCCCTGGTAATATCGATGGGCTCTGGTCACCAGCAATCTGCCTCAGCTATCCTTGTCCATCAGATGGTTCTGCTGCATCCAACACTGACGTTATAAATTCTGATATTTCATCTATAGATACCTCCTGAGATTGGGTGATGAAGGTATGCTCCTATGGAAAGAGATCGACAGAGAAGGCTTGAGTCTCAAAAACATTCAACTGTCCCAGCTCTTCTGGGGTATTTTTCAGTGTAGGGTCTCAAAAATATCATCTTTTGACTCTGCCTTACCAGCCTCAACATCAGCCTTATGGACTGTGGTTTTGACTACAACTGGAGGGGATGGAGGTCTCCAGGACAGCCTTAGCCTTGAGACAGATTTTTATAACATCCACTTAGGGGACAGTAGAAAGTGCTCTTGACAACAACACCAACATTGTTACATTGAGCCATTGTGTTCATGCATCTTGGCAGAGTTGGAGCAAGTCACTCAATTTTGCCGTCAAGTCGAATCATTTACTACTTTCAATGTGACTTGAGTAGAGTCAGTGACTTGAGTCATTGTATAATTTCTGTGAGGAAAATTATGATACAATTGCTCAAGTCATTCCCCTTTTGAAAATTAGTGACTCGAGTCAAGACTTGTTACAACACTGCATCTTGGCTTGGTTTATTATTGCACTAGCAGCAAAAAACCAAGAAAAGTACCTGAACTTGGTCTTTAGTTAGTTAGATGAGGTTTTATGGCTCAGTTTCTAACCAAATGGTTAAAGTCGGGCTGGCCACGGCATTTTTTCCAGTTGTGGCTCACTGGTTTGTTTTCCCTACTCCACTCCTTATGCTGAGCACCAAGCACAATGGCAGTAGGTTCCATTTTTAAAGTCTTTGGTATGACCCGGCCAGGATTGGAACCCCCCACCTTCCGGCTGCAAGTAGGATGCTCTAACCACTTGACCATGCAGTCGGTCTTAAGTAAGATTTATGCTTATCTGGTTTCCATGAAAATAATGACATATGTAAATATGGAATTTAAATGAAGAAACAATATGCCAGACAGACTGATCGCTTGAGTGATGTATCTAGGAAACCCAGGCCAATCCTTTCTCTGTCATCCCCACCATGGAGTCACCCTACAGTAGTGGTCTAAGTGGGAAGGGGGGTACCTGTAAGTCAAATAAGTTGCACATTGTTACTATCAATGGTAATATGGTAAAGGTTCGAATTCCGAATTTTCATTGTCTAGTGAATATTTCTTATTTCTTGGCTGGGTCAGAGGTTAGGGGTATTTTCTTAGGGAAGAGGGTGACATCCTCACCCTTTGAAAAAGTTTTATCTATCTACATTTGTTATGATGAAAAATGGTGCTATCTTATTTAAAGCTTTGAACTAATTATATGTTAAAGATTTCATTACTGAGTGAATTTTCTGAACTTGTTGGCAGGATGCCCAGGGAAGTGTCAACTAAGGTGCCAACTTTGAGAGAAGTTTGCATATGTATGATAGTTTAGATGCAAAATGGTGCTAGCTGGCAAGATAACACTTACAGGTTTAGAGTTTTTACATGTTTAAAAAGTCTTATTATTTAGTTATTTTTTTCAACTGTTCCATGACAAGGCCCCATGAGAGGGGTAGGCCTATCAAGGAAGTTTTGTCAAAAATACCTCGCATATTGAGGACAATGGTACTTTCCAGGCACTGAAACATGCATTTAAACCTTCTTTATTTTGAGATATAATGCCTTAAAAGTTTAGACTTTAAGGGAAAGGGTAAATTCAAAAAAGTTATTTAGGAGAAACACTATGTAAAGGATACAGGACTTATGGTCTCTTCACAAATGCCTTAATTTAAGCATTGAACTAAAGGTAATCTGGGCTACTAGGTAAAAGCATGCTCTGGCATGAATAACATTAAAAGAGTAAGCAATGAAGAGTAAACCTACTGAGAGCAATAGCCTTGAGGTCTCAGGTTTGTTATCTGCATCATGCAGTTATAATTAGTGCAGGAACATTCATAATTGGATATGGACAGATTCATTTCTAACAGAAGAGGCTCATATGTCAGGACTAGGTCACCTACATGATGCATCTGTAGTTGAGTCCTTGGATCTTGTATGCAATTTCCCAGATTCTGAGGGCATTAGAATCATAACTGTAACTATGAAAATAGAGGAATTTCCAAATTTCTTCAAAAATAGTCCAGCTTTCATGTATTGCTTTGAATGCTCAGGGGGTAAACTTCACAACGCTCAGGGGGTAAGCTTCACACTTACCCCCCTCCCCCCCAACAGGTTAGGGCCCTACTTTTATAATGATCCCACTTCAAAATTCAATGCCTGGTTTCAAATTTTAGCTAACAAGGAAACAGGCAAAACCCCCTGAAGCACTGTAACAGTGCCTTTTAGCTACTGGGGTATGTCTTGAAGCCATTTCAGCTAGAAAGGTTTATAGCCAATCTACAGGATGTCCTTCTTGTAAGAACACTGTACTGTCACAGAGATCGCCATTTATATGGGTACTATACTCCATTAGAGTTGGAGGTGCATTCTGCTGGAGTAGGGAATATTTGAATCATCTGCCCCAAGGGGATCAGTATTCAGGATTCTAAACCAAACATTAAAATTATTCTCTTCAAGTTGGACTGAATGGTTTTTCTAGTAAGAGGGTAGTGGGAATGGGAAAATAAAGTCTACCATACTACATTATTCATAAGAGAGAAAATGAAGAAAGGGGGTACTATCTTACCAAAAGCTTGATATAGTTTGGTCTTAACTTGGCATCTTTTTTCAAGCTGAAAATGAAAAGAAAGATACAATAAGACACATGGAATTTATATAGAAAAACATTGATAAAACTGATTATTTACTATGCCAACCACTCATGTACTCTTTGCCCAAGTGACCTTAGATACATGAAACCAAACCCCAGGATAGACTTCCAGACTTACAATAATGGCTGAAAAATCTTTATAAAACTACAGACAATGTGGAATAGCAGAAAGATACTTTTGCCTTTATGTATTTTGACAATGAAAGGAACAGGTAAGTAAATGAAGATGAAGTTTGTTTGCATGTGAACATAGTTTTTAAGTGAAAGTGCTACTTAATAAATAACAGATATTCTATTGCTTATTTCTTACAATTATTCTTAATGAAATGTTCAGAAGAAATGGAGTATCTGATGACCATTGGACAGGCAGAAAACATACAATTAAACAAAAAATAACCAATCACTACAGCAGTACTGAAAGATTCCCACAATGAAAGCAAATTGAAAAATCAATTCTTTTCACTGAACTTTTGACTTACCACAAATCCAAAAACTCTCTGATCTCAGTTGAATATGAATCTGGGAGGGTAGGTGATGGTTCTTGCACAACTTGCTTTAACTGCTGGAAGGGAGTTGGCCATTTTTCATATGGGTACTTATTTGTTGCTAGTTCCATCTGAGAATGAAATATTGAAAAACATTTGAGGAGTACAAAAATACACACACTATTTTGAAACATGATTTGAACATTCAAAACATAAGTCTTTCTATGAACCTATCACAAAACATCACACCATTTGTATTTACATAACATTTTTGGTAATGGACTGTTTAAGGCCTTCACAAAAGGCTACCTGAAACAGGAAGATACAAAAATTCTGACAGAAATTCTGACACTTTTTTTAACCAGAAATGTATAAATACAAATTAGAAAGCCAAAATATGAACTTTCAGAGTAGTGAAGCAGAAAAGTCATAGCCAAAATCATCTAACAGAATGCACACTAAATGTTGGAATCATTCACAAAGCTTACACTTGGTCAAATCAATTCTATATAAATTAACGATGGTAATGTTGCCACAACCACATAATCCTTTACTTCCTACAGTAAGAATGTTCAGGTTTCCTACAATAACATACATCTTGTTACTCCTACCACCAATACATGGTTAACTGGCCTTCCTCAAAATGGTCAAGAGTTACTCTCAGACGAGGAGCTCAAGGGGGGATTTACTAACATTTGCGTAAGTTCTTGGGTAAGTCAAAATACTTACCAACTGCATAAGAACTCTTTGTTAAGTTGTATTCATGAAAACAACTTATCCAGTTTGTAAAGATCCCCTGTGTAACAGCAACACATGCAAAAGCCAATCGTGTTTGTGGTTGAAGTTTGCTTTGTCACATTTTGAGCCAATCACATTCACTGTTATTGTTAAAACGACACACTCAGTCATCTGTGGCTACACACAGGGTCCTACACTCCAAACAACTATGCACAAGTGTTCTTCTGTACGTGCTACCATGGCTTTTTTTACTTACAACAACTCAGAAGCTTGCGTTAAGTTAGGCAAAATGTTTTCAAACTTTTCTCTTTGCATCGTAAGTCTGACTTACGCAAATTTTTGTGGGTAAGTAGCCTTTGTGAATCAGGCCCCCAGTGATGCAGTGAGCTTGAAGACACATCTGAATGACACAAAAATCTTTCACAGAAATGTATTTCAGAACTCTTTGCATTTGCAATGACCTTAAAGGGCAATTCCTAGTCATCCCCAACAGTTACAATTCTCCCAACTATGCAGCTTGAAGCTCCTCCCATAACTGCATAAAGCTCCTCCTTGTGCAGACACACAACCTATTTTATTGCTAAATGTCATATCCTGGTAAGCATTCTAGGCTATAATGTGTAATCCCAGCACTCTCCATATGCTGTGTGGTATGTGAACTACTCTACAGCTTTTAAATTTTCAAATTTTGACATCAATCAAAGAGCAGTCACCAACTGAGAATTTTGATACCCCCACACTAAAAGCCAGCTTTGAGGTGATGAGTGTCTGTTTTTAATACGCTTTGGGATAACACATGTATGCCTCACTTAGACAAAAGAATGGTGGGGATTGACAGCCACCTTTTCAAACAAAGTCAATACAGCTGGAGCATAAATACACAAAACATGTTTTGTTGTCATCAAGTATAAGTTTCTTACAATTGTGATTCCCAAACTCCATATATCTGACTTGATGTTGAATCCTTTAATTTTAGCTGTGTTGCTTGGATCTATTCTTTCAGGCTGTAAAAACACAAACATGGTACAGTAAAGTTAATTTATCATTTCTTATTCTTATAGTGAGACTGCTGAGTAAAATTTTTGCAGATTCTTGGACCAAACTGCCTGTCCCTATCCCCTCCCCCCCAACTTGTAAAGTGTAACTTTTACTTATGTTTCATCTGATGGGTAATTCATATTATTATAATAAGGATTATTTTCTAAACCCAAAGAAAATACATCCACGGACATCTTTATTTATCCCTACAAATACGACAAACATTTTGAAATAACTATCTCCTTCCAAAGTCCTCTCTTACCACTCCTACTTGCCCCACAAAGCAACATTAAGGTTTAAATGTTAGTAGTGTGAATTTGTTACAGTACTTCAAAACTGTCACTTAAATAAGGATAGAAAATACCTGGCCCACCAAATTATAACAGGGATTTCTTATGAACAAAACTTACTACTAACTGGTTAAATTCATACTCAGCAATGTAATTTACCTGGACATAAAACCCTACAGACAAGCTGAAAGAGGTGACAACAAACTTACTGCCATGTACGGCTTACTCCCAGCCTCTCTGGTCTTAGCCAACGAGTCCACCAACTGACCACTGACCCCAAAATCGCATACTTTGATCTGACCATTCCTATTGGCAAGTATATTGGAGGGTTTGACATCTCTATGCATTACTCTGAGTTCTGAATATAGATAATGGAGTGCACTGACAGTCTGTCGACAGAATTGGTAGAAAAGACGAGAATGCAATCAAGTCATAAAGATTCTATAGGTATTACAACAAATAAAAGGGAACATGCATTACCTGAAGGCAAACAAAATATTGCCAAGTAATCAGAATGTAATCTGTTTCGTATATGATACATCACAACTTCTGTGTATCATCAAGTTACAAACTAAAAACTACTTAAATTCAGAAAATTTCAAAACAGCAATGGAGCATTCTTTGTATCCATTACCCCCCTCCAGTTAGCTTCTATCATCACATCCAGAAAAACAGAGAGACAACAAACTTATTTAGAATGGAAAGGCATGTATTCTACCAACTGTAAAGAGTTCCAACCCTAACCAGTACATTGAAGCATCAGCACATCCACACAGATGCATCCCACTCTTCCATTATGCAATACATGGTAGATCAATCCTTCACCAATGTATATAAACATAGCTGACAGTGTTCATATGGACTTATTAAATTGACAGCCCTGATGCAGTGTCTATGTGGACTTATTAAACTGATACAGACCTGCCAACCTTTCAATTTCAATGTGTTGCGGTATACCAAAGTGTGTGTGAAGCACGCACATCGAGCGCTAAGCTCGAGGCTTAAACAGGTGAGGTTCAGGGGCCCGCCTTAGGGCCTCTGGTGTAGTCCAGGGGCAATGCCCAGGTGGGGGTCCAGGGAGAAAAGTCCCCTGAAGCTCCTGGACTTTTGTACTTTCAGGTATGTTAGGAAGACATTTTGAGCCTTAAATTTATATGTTTTAATGTTTAAATTAACATTGAGTTTGTATTCCTGAAGCAAGCAGAAGGGTTTTCATTAGGGTTGAAAATTCAAGCAGGCCTCGAAATTCATTTTCCTAGTCTGAGGCCAAACATGGCCTTTGTAACCAACAAGTTTTAGGTTAAACGAAGGCCAAAATTCTCTCATTCAAGGCCAAAAATGATACACCTGAAATAGAAGATTGAGACAAGATGCGGTTCGCTATGACATACGATCGAGTACACAAGCAACTCTAAACACTTTCTGACTACAGCTTATGGGGCTGATGCCAAAGTTATATCACATCAATGAACACCAAAAGATATCCCTACATCATAAGGAAGTAAGGTTCTTCCATAAAAAAAAAACCCAAAAGGACCCCTACATGACCTTTGACCCAAATCCCTTACCATCACTGGTAACCAATTATCTAGTCATCAATGCATGTAACTTGCATCAGAATTTGTCCAAGCATGTGTTCATGGGGATTGTGTAATGTTTGGACACTCTCTTGAAACAGTGTTATATATGGGCAACATATCCTTTACCTTTTAAAATAATACAATAAATAAAGATAACTAGAAAGTGAGGACTTGCATGGTAAGTCCAACGTAGCCTCCCTTACATACATGCTTCTGTTTTGAAGTTTGTAGCGACTATACTGGGGAAGAAAGGACACTAGTTTGTTCTATTTTTTTCTTTTTTACGAACACAAATTGCAACCGCCAGACGCTAGTGACAAATTAAATTGCACAGCCATACTGGGCAGTGAGGGTTACATTTAGGCTAGGTCTACACTGTCGTCCAGCCTGGTACTGGTAGGGTCTTTTTTGAAATATGTCTTAACTTTGAAACATTTCATTTTCCACTTTTAAATTACATGTTCTAGCACAACCCTGTGAATTTTGGTTACTGTCTGTTGATTTGTCACTGCCAGCCAGGCTGAGTCAGTGACATGGATGGCACCAAGGGGGTCGGGGAGCCATAGCCCCTGTCAAGGAATTTTCACGTTTTCGTCGGTAAGTCTTAGTCGATACGATAAAGTGTGCAGTCTCAGACGGGGACTAGTTGCTCCGACGGTTTAACTGTTTTTTGCTCTCAAGAGGACAATTTCTCTAATAAAATTTTCGGCGAGCAACACGTGCTCTAGAGTCACTCCTGTTTCCATTTAACAAAGCTAGTAGAACAAGTCTTGTCCATCTTACGAGGACCATGTAGGCGGAGTACAGTTATGCCCGATAGGGCCCAACTGCCTGGACGATTGGCGTACATGGATTAGAATAAGTAAAAATTCTTTTTAGT
>WURT03658520.1:0-18394 GCA_009936505.3 Holothuria glaberrima
CATGGGTCAAAAAGCAAAAATTTTCAAGAATTTACAAGATCATCATCTGGGGTCTGCAAAGGTCAAAATGCAAAATTACCCAAGAATTCCCAACATCAAACATGAACACAAAACTGTATTTTTCCAACACCCTAAGATAGTATTTTACCAGTGACTGAAAGAAATGGGATAACATAGCATCATTGCAAATAAAACATATACAGTATGCATCATCAAAACCTCAATGCATTTTTGCATTCTGGTTATTCTTCCTCATGCATCCCTCAGGTGGCTGTACACTGACAGCTATTTGATGTCAGTGTTAACACAAACATTAGTATAGTTGAATATTGGTTAAAGTGGGTATTTGGTGGCACCACAAAAATGTGAAATGGTACAGTACTTCAGTAGCAAAAGTTTGGGAACCCCTACAGTAAACCTTTTTTTCTAGTGAAATTCCCCCATGAACTTTTAAAAGCCTTGTACCAATATTACTCAGAGATGATAATTTGACATTCAGTATGTCAATAGATCAATATTGTCCAAAGCCAATTATACACCTGTATTTTAGGAAGGCTCTTTGAAGCACTGGCATTTACCAATACTGAGTATGGCACCAACCATTGATCAAAAACAAGTTATGCAGATAACAAATTTCATGAAAGAATCCTCATTTCTCACTCTGTAAACATCAGTACTTTCAAAGAGATTTACTTAGTTTAGAAAAACAGTCAGTAATGATGAAAAGGCAGTGATTATATGTAGTGAGTGATTTTCAGAAATTAATTTTGAAGGGTTATCACTCTAAGCTTCATTTTCTGTCTGAGAAATGTCACAGCAAAATTAGAAGTGCATTAAAATGTCAGGTCTAATTATAACCTTCTTTACGTATAATATGGAAGTGAATTTAGGCTATTAAACTTGTATGTAATGGAGCAGTTTATAGGAGAACTCTCAAATACAAATAACCTTTAGTAAACTTTCCTGCCTTGAAGCTTTTGAAATGTACTGAAATGTTCTAGATTTTTCTGCATCTTTGAATACCAGTTAAGGAGTGTTTGAAATCTGTCTTTGCTTTCATTAAGGTGTAGTCAATTTACCAATAAGCAATAAAGCAGTGCGGAAAATTTTAGGTAATTCCTGAATAAGTGTGAAAATTGGTGCACCTAAAGATGTGATAATAAAGTTTTTCATGAAGATGTTAGTGAACTGTTGTGGAGACCTGCGTCTAGACCTAGCATTAGTTTAAGTACTTTGCATAACTACTGAGGAGCCGAAGAGAGGCCTATTATTCAGTTTTACTTTATGCTTATTGGTTAGCACTTTAAAACTGTTAGACAGGAGACTAAGTTCCTTCCATCAGTTTTTGCTGAATTTTTAGAGAGGGTTTCATTTAAATTTTAAATGTGGGTAACTGATGCTAGTATGGTGGTCTTTGAAATATTTTAAGTTTTCAGGGTGATTTTTAAGATGTTATTGGGGAGGTGGGTATTTGTTTATCACTTTTGTAAGTGTTTTTCTGTAAAGTAATGAGTTTTACTAGCTTTTACTGCTGGAATGTAAGTAGCAAATTTTTGAACAAACCACTTAACATGACTTTTATTGTCCACATTGGCATAGGTGCTTGTACTCTCTGCATGGGCACAATGGCAGGAAATCTACAGTGGTACATTTGCAGAGATAGTACTGCATTGGACTTCAAGAGGGTTCACATGGGGATGGATGCAGTTTGTAGCCTGCAAGGGTACATTTTTAGGGATGCCTATACACTACAATGGTACAGTGGCAGAGATAATAATGTACTCTACAGTGGTACATATGGCAATCTTCATCGCCCCTCTTACATCCTATCTATACATGTAGTCCCTACCTACCCCCAACTAGACTTTACCAGGGTCTAGAAGGAGTTCTGCTCCCCAAAGGGCCTTCGTTCTGGTGGGGACAATAAGACAACATGGTTTAACATGGTTTCTAGTAACGTAGTTCATTACTAATTCTAGTTGGTTCATTACTTGCCTACATCTGGAAGGATGTATTCACTATTGACCAACACATCTGGGTAGTTGTGCAATGTTGTAATAGCCTTGATGATCATGTGACAAGCTTTGCTAGTGTAACAGTGTGGTACAGTCTTTTGTCAATTCCTAGACCTATTATTGGCAGATCTTTTATTTTCTTTTTTTAAGAGGCAGTTTATTACACAAAAGACCAGTTTCCCTTTTGATAAAGAGATTGACACATTCTTGAGGTACTTAGTGTCATTGTTAGATACAGTGAAGGAGGCACTAAGAATGCTTTACAAATATGTAAATAGATATGCAGCACAATTAATGAATTGACTGCAAGTAGTAGACAGTGGCAGCCATCCTGTGAAATATTCTGTGGTTAGTCTGGTATTTAGGAGGGATGGTAACCAGGCGATGGTAACAGTGTACAGGAATTATGTAGGCCTAATTATTGAACTGTGAATAAATGCAGGAATTCATTCAGTTCGTTCCTTGCATAAAATGTAGATTGTAAATTGTAAATCCTTGAATTGAAATGCTAATGTGATGGAATTTCAAGCATATCATGTGATTTTAGAAAAGAGATCAAAAGCTGTGAAATCATGAAGGGATTTGAAATTTTTTAATTGTCTACATCAGGGAACATTTTGGACATCCAACAACATTCACCAAAAAGTGCTCTTACAACTGTACATTTTCTTATTTTAAGTTTTTTAGCTGTAAGTTATTTTGTGGTAAAAGAGTATGCAGTAGAAATCAGAAGTTAGTATTCTGATACACAGTGTAATATGGATAACTGTTATATATTTTGTCATACATTATATATATATATATATATTGTCATACATTTACTTCGCTGACATATGCTTACCCCTTTGCTACATGTTATTTGCATAAATCTCTCATGTACGCCCAACTCGGATAAGTTCTGACACTGCACCCCTTATTTCCGCTATCTTGGCCGGCAGCTCCCCCTCGTTCTCCTTTCACTGCAAAGCTGTTATCTTGGAGATGTTTAGGTCGTAGAAGTGAAGCAACTTTACAGTTCTTCTGACTTGGATATCACTCTTACTGATAATTTTAGAAGTAACATTTCAATAAGGTAAAAGACAAGGTTTTAATCCTTCTACATGTATCTTGGACTGGCCCACCATGGACGGGATTGGTGAAGGGGTACTTCCAAGATTTTTTATCTCCTTCCCTCCCTTTGCTGGATAGTACAGCAACTACCCATATTCAAATTGTTCCAGGCTGCTGTCCATACACTAAGTAAGTAGAGTAGAAAATAAACAGCTTCCTGTAAATTGAGAATGCCTTTAATTGAAAGTCTTGCTTCTCATTTCATTCTGCCTGTCTACAGATGTCAGTTCACTTCTGTGTTTTAAAGTGCTTTCATATGCCATTATGAGGAAATTACTTTGCAGAGAAATTCTGTTTGAAGTGTTCTCCAACAATTTTCCTGTGCAAATTTCATGCAATGTTAGCAGCTCTGTAATGAAAAACGATAAAGGTTGAATGTCTTATGGAGACATTTTCATAAGATCTTCTTTAGACATCAAGATGCACATCTCACATCAACGATGATGGTACAATTCAATTGTTCTTGCACCACCAATTGAAAGATAATAACGTTGAAACAGTGTGCACGTACTTTTTGAAGATTATTTGCACATTTCAGCATAGTCTGTGTCATTGACTGTTTATGAAAGTGATCATTTAGTTCTTTGGAATAGAGAAGTGAGACAAAGTTAGATCAATATTTTTCAATTTACGTCATGGTTTAGTTGAGCATGTGATATTGCACAGCGTTTCACAGGGGTAAACTTACACTGGTATGCCCTTGACGTGCCATCAGTAATAAGTGGGGATGAATCTGTGGGGAGTATCATAGCCAGTCATGTGTGAAACAAGCTGCATTTTTAATCAAAACTGCTGGAGAAGTTAGCGCCGATTGTGGTGAGTCACTAGTCCAAGGGTTGTAGGAATCGTCACTTGGACATGGTTTCCATTAAGGTGAACAGCATCATGATGTTTATGTGATAGAAATGAATATTATACACTTGTGGTAGGAGTTAGACATGTATTATAGATTACAAGAGTGTTATAGAAAGATGTGATGATGTATTAGATAAATCTTCACTTTTGTTGAAATTTCCCTATATATACACGTTTCATGCATGAAGCAGTGCCAATGCCTCAACAATGTGCAAACTACTCAAGAGGATTAAAAACACTTTACAAGAACAATTTGAGAGGGACAAGAATGCAACATTGAAGTTAACATGTGAAACCTCTTTAGTTGAACTTTTCCAAATTTGACAAAATGTCAATATTTTTCTTAAAGTATGTGTTTTGTTGTCACAGTTCATATGTTATCAACAATTTTATATTAAACATTATACAAAAATAGCCTAAAAACAAGGTAAAATCCAAATTTTTAGATGGAAGCTTAAACGGCTAATGCAGTCACCCCAATAAAGAATTGTATAGTAGACTATCTTATTTCCTGAATGGCTCTTGAGAATCATGTGACAGTATTTTCCTCACTCAGTTGTAAAATTTACGAGGAGCAACTGCTTTGTTTACCTCGAATATGCAATATTTATGTCCTAAAATATCATGAAAAATACTTGGAAGAGAATAATAAATGTGACATTTAACTATTGTTTCAAAACAAGTTTGGGGCAACTGCTTATGACCTTTAAATTTGAATGTCACAATTTTTTGCCTGAAATAGCTACTTTTATCTCATTTTCCATCAAAATTTGAAGATTTACTCCCATGGCACAAATTATGTGATAATTATATAATTAACCTGAATTGTGGTGACAAAATAAAAACACAAGTATGACCATATGAATAAAGATTGCATGGCAGTAGCCTTTGAAAGTTTATTTTTACCATTGGTACCATAATTTATCGAATTAAGTTCAGTTAACCATATATGGAATTTGAAAGTTAAAATAGAATAAAAGGTGCACTTACAAAATTGAAGTCAACTGTGTCTTAATGGTACCATAGTTTTATTAGGTGCACTTACAAAATTTAAGTCAACTGTGTCTTAATGGTACCATAGTTTTATTATGTGAAATGGAGTTCACATAGATACATTTTCTATCATTGTATTTCTCATTTGAGAATTTGACTGGCTCATTGATTTGATCCAGGGTTGCCAGATTTTCCGAAAGGCAACTGGCCAAATTTGGCCATCAATATGGTAAAAAAAACGGCTATTGAAAATTTGTTGCCAATAAGACTCCGATTGCTTAAAAATCATCAATATATTATAAAATAGCCCTGCTTTTATTTCAAATACCAGCAGAGCTAACACATCGAATTATGCTATTAGTGTGAATTTTGGGCCTCCAATTTGGTAATTTGCGTCAGTTTCTGACAGATATTGTGAAAAAAGATGCATATTTAAGGAAAATTGATAGTCAATCAAAAAAAGCCAAAGATGCGCTAAAATGCTGTTTTGGGTGAGTTTTAAAATTCTGCACCCCAACCCCCTTGAAAAAATACCAAATTCAGTGCTTTTGGCATGTAAAACACCAATATGGCAACCCTGGTTTGATCTTGTTTGTTTGAGAATTTTATCTAATGTTCTAATAGGGTATAGACGTACACATTAAATGTTGTTCTTAGCATGATCTTGAACTTGACCCTTGATTTTGGGTATTAAACAGCTGCATAATTCAGAGCCTAAGGTCAGAACTGGGTCTCCTGAGTATTGCATCCTCATAAACACTTGATGAGTCCATTTCTAAGTATTGCAGGGTTGTGGTTGAAAGCAACATATGTCAGTCCTTTAGCTAGACTGTTGAAAGACACTGGAGTAAATGGCAATTGCATTGCTAGCATACCGTCCATTAATTAGTGTTATGACCCATTATTGTGTGGTTACCAGTAGACCACAGGGGTTACTGTAGTTACAGTAAAATGTGGAAGAATTTTCAAAACAAGCCTTTTATGTTGTTTAACTGCCTGTCTGTTCTGAAACTATTTCCATTGTGCATAGGTATGCAAAATAAAGTATCATACTATCTGATATGCAGACATATTCATGTACAGTCAATAGCGTAGCATATATGGACTTAAGTTCTTGGTAAGTTTGAAAGGTGACAGTGAAAAGTGCTGCCAGCATATACAGGAGCATAGGCGTAAGAGTGATGTGGGGTTTACCTTCATCGCAGTTGTCGAATATGTACTCCTCTTTTACATACATACCCTAACACCTGCGCACAATGACAGGGATCGTCCAATCTCGATATATTCAGGAGCCCAATTTGATTTTAGCTCTCGTCTGTTGATTGGTTTCAGTATATGAATATTCTTATTGCACGAAGTCAACGTTCACTTCTACACAGGAAGTCAATGGGACTACATTGTGTGAGCTTGAAGTGGACAAAATCACACACTAAACCCCATTGACATTTGTCGTTCAAAACAGGATGGTAATCAGACTTGCTTTAGTCGTTTTTCGTTGAATATTTATAATTTTTGTTTTTTGTGATTGTATATATGAATAGTAAATAGTGTAGTTTTTACGCAGTGTGACGAAGAATTCTTGCGAAAGTTAGTGGACATTGGTATTGCAAGTGCAGTCAGTGTGGGTGCAAGAGCAATACACGTCCACCGGGCGGGCAAGATGGGGGCCTGAGGCCAACCCCCAATTAAGGCATAATATCCACACTTAATTGAAGGAGCTTGTAGAAGTTTGATCTTTCATCTGTTCGTTTGTTCATTCGTTGGTTCATTTGTTCGTTCCATATACTGTATGAAAAATACAAAAATGGCCAGGACACTAGAAAAACAATTGTTTAAAGAGCTAGTGCCCAGAAAGAGATTATACAACAAATAACATAGCAAGAGAAGAAAAATTAAGAAAAACAAAAAATCAGACAATCAAACGAAGGTTGCAAAGAAAGGGAAACTTAGTATACTGAGCGATCAGGTAGGAGTTCATCCTGAACTTTTCTATGTCTTGATTTAGAACAAAGAAAGAATGAAAGTAGTATTTGAATGCTTTAAATAAAACATTTGTACAGCACATACTAGACCAGGGAAGCAATACATGAAGTCACACAGTCACATTGTGGTAAAGTAGTAGTAGTAGTAGGGCATGTCTAAACCTGCCACTCTGTCAGTATATGTTTGTAGTATCAACTTGATTCAAGAGCTACTGTACTGAGGAACTGTGATGGTAGGAATAGTTGCTGGTTGGCGTCTCTTAATTAAATTAAATCTCTAACATATCCTACGAGACAAGGAAACTGAGACGTCACTATAAACGCTTGCTGTCAAGAAACTTCACTTGTGTACATAAACCTTGTCAAAAAGAAAAGTCCAGAGGCCTGCATACCACAGAAGGTTCTGAAACATTAATATCTAGGTTACAGTAGCTAGCATAAAATTGAACCAAAATGCTTTGTTTTAAGTTGGATTTCATGTATCTCTCTGAGCTTCCTGCAACTTCATTGCCTGGCGGCTCTTACATTACAATCGTCAGTCAATGTGATATCGCAAGTTGCATTGAGTTAAATCTTTGTATGAGGCTAGAGAATAAATGGTTTATAAGGACTGCTTTAGTCACAGCTGATAGATTTATATTAAAACTGAAATCTAGAAATATACGATATTGACCCGGGGTTAAGTAACAAAATTATTCCGTAGAGATGCCCTGCAGGGGTTCTTATTCCATGGCAATGGTTCATTTCCTGTATTTTGACGTCATTTAATTCTGGTATCAAGAGGGTGAAGACTGTTAGTAGGTATGTGTCATGGCTGAATATTTCATACTTGCAAAGCCCAGCTGATGTATTATTGAAGAGAAGAAAGAGTATTTTAATAATTTCTGTATTTGCAATAGATTGGATTCAGTCTTTGTGTGTATTAAATGCAGTACTTGTTAATTTGTAAGTATAAATTAAATTTTGATTATTATTTGAGGATGGAAAATGGGAGACAGTGAAGGATAAAAGAAGGATGCACATTGCCAAGGTTAAGGACCCAACTCAGTTGCTATGTTTCATCTTGTAAGCCCATGATTTGTACATTCTCCACAAAATCATTTACTTGTATGAACCATATGTACAGCCATTTGCGGAGAGGTAGTCATACTATACGTTGTTGAAAAGTTTGTTCTTTGCCAATACACCTCTACTGTTGTCATGCACTATTGTCAAATAGAGACAAAACATTGGGAATGCGATGGAAAAAGGCGACAAATCTGAACTAGCAATCATCGTAAATTAGTTGATGTTTCCCTATAGTGGATGGCTTTGTTGACATTTGATACAACTGTAATCATTTGTCGTTTCATGTGAGCCAAGCTGTAAACAAAGAGAACATACAAGTCATTAATCTTACTGCAGAACAGCTTGATGGGTTGAAAGTATCATAGTACAGATCAATGGTGGTACATGTCTTAAAGTCATAACTTACTGTTTCATGCTACCATATTTCATTTAAATTGTTTCTTAAAAATTGTTTCACCCTTTGGGCTGATTGCGGGTATAAAGTTTCGTCTGTAATTACTGTCTCAGAAAAATCTTCATTGTGATCACAAAGTTGTGATATCTTAAGTTTGTATGCAGACCAAGAGCTACAGGGAAGTACTGTGAAAGATAGAGAGGAAAATTCATATTAAAAGAGAATTCCAGCAGTCTCAGGAGTTCCCTTAAATTTTCAAGACCTGTTATGTACAGTTTATATAGTACTCACAAAGGACTGCTGATAGGTAGCATTGTGGATGTGCAGTAAAACCATTTAACATTAAAGGGCATAAGCAGTAGCCACAAATGTATTTTAGGAACAACAGCTAAATCTCTCAAATAAAAATATCCTCTTATTTCCCTTCCAAGTATCTTTCTTGATATTTTGGGACATAAATATTATGTTTTTAAGGTAAAAAAAAAGGATTTACTCTGCTTGAATTTCACAATTCAGAGAGGAACTTATTGTCAAATGATTGCCAAAAGCCATTCATGAGGTAGGAAACCTAGGTACACAAATCCAAAGTAGGGTGACTGCATTTTCTGTTATAATTCAATCAGGAAAAGTAAGAAGATTGAGCAGTGGCTAAAAATGTCAGTAAACCAATTCCCCAGATGTTTTCTGAAATCAACACTCAAAGCAGAGTACTAGTGGCAAGTTACACTCCAATATTTCAATGCAATCTCATCCTGAATTCTTGACCCTAAATGGCCATTCCTTACCAATATCCAAGACTTGTAACAATTCTGCATCATGCTAAACCTGGTTACAGGACTATCCTTTCAAGTTCCTGTTATAATTTCCTTTGTTGGTCCTTTTCTACTCCCCAATTTTCACAAACTCC
This sequence comes from Holothuria glaberrima, assembly GCA_009936505.3. NCBI lineage: Eukaryota > Metazoa > Echinodermata > Holothuroidea > Aspidochirotida > Holothuriidae > Holothuria > Holothuria glaberrima. Next base: position 9,325 of record WURT03658520.1, read on the forward strand.
TGGGCATTTTTTGGTATGACCTCATTTTATGTTAGCCATTATTTTGTCAGACACAGGCCATGCTTTTATGTTGCCAAATTGACATTTTTCTGCCAAGTTCACTAACAACAGGTAGTGGCTGGGAGGAAGAATATTTATTTTTGTTGACCTAGAAATGGGGAAAAGGGGCCTGGAAGGGAAATTTAGCCCATCACCTGGGCATTACAATTGAATTGACAATGCAGCGATATTTATACTTATCTTTCAGTGACAGTAAAAAGTTACACTGAGAGGGATAGGGACAAGGAGCAGCATGATTAGTCTCTTAGGGAGAAGAAATCTCTATTAAGCCTGCTGGCAAAATATTGGTTGTTTCAGATGAGAAGCTGCTTGTATTTGCTATTTGCAAGCCTGCTGAGGTCCCACTTAGGTTTTAATACTTGGATGAAGGTATACTGCTTTAACTTTTGTGGTAAGGCTTCTGCAAAATGTATGAGTTGAAGGTCAGGGATGATGCTTTGAAAAAGGAGCAATTGACAATTGAACTTTCAGCATGTCTAACATTACCTTTGGTTTTAGAAATAAAGGGGATGGCCCAAAGAGGAAGCATCTGCTAGAGGATGTCTTCCTCTACAACTATGAACCCCATAGATTTTGTTCTTTATTATGTGTATGACGCATAGGCGTAGGAAGCTGTTCGAGACTGGGGAGGGGGGCTGAACCTTGTTTCAGATCACTGTCCAGGAGAAGGGGTCTAAAGGAAGGGTGTGTCTCCCTCCCCTTTGGAAAATTTATTGATATTTGAGGGCCCTTAGATGTAATTTGGTGCATCATTTTGGACAAATTTTAAGGTAAATTACTGCAAATTTTTGACATTTCTTACAGAAGAGACAAATAAGGGGTTTTCATCCTTGGAAGGCGGAAGCATAGTGCTGCCCCACCACATTTTTGAATGGGGGACTTTAGCCCCCCCCCCCAGTCTCCCACTTCCTATGCCTATGGTATGACAGATCAAAATCACAGACCATAAAGACTAGGTGAGGGAAGGAAGGAGCATAGGTTTACCTATCTCAGCTCCCACTCCCCTTGAAATTGCAAGTATTAGGGAATATTTAATAGACGACTACCCTGTCAGTCTTGTATAAATCCCCTTACCATAAAATAGTATTTTCAAAAGGTAAATTATTCAACTCGGGGGTGGGGAAGAAGTGAAGTGGGGTAAGTTGGACAGTCCCTATAAAGCAGAATGGTGTGATCTGCGTGCCTTCAGTGGATGCTGCAGAACTTCAGACCATTCAGCAATTAATACAGTATGACAGTGTGACTTTGACTTGGCCTTTATTCACACTCTGGTTCTGGACATTTATAGCAGTCACAATGAGATGCAGACCTCACTTTGTGGAGTTAAAGCCTTTGGTTGCTTCAGGCAAGGATTAGGGGTACCAACAGGTCACCTCACAGAGTGATGGCTGAAACCAGTTCTCCCAACAGTGTTCTTTTCTTTGCACTGCTTAGTAAATCTATTCAATCAGTCCACTAACTGTCATTATTAAAATCGAGTGGTCTCTTCTTGGGGTTTAAAGCTGAGTAGCCCCTTCTCCATTGTCCTGTAAAAGAGAGCTGATAGTGGCCCAAGTTTTAGATCAATGCTGTTCCTTTGTTTTTTATAACTTCTGAAGTGACCGCTATTTGGCAGAAATGTTCACAGAGGAGAGAGTACTTAATTTGATAATAGGGGTATTACACGCAGAGTAAATGTGCTTTCAGATGACACCATTGTGTATGCTGAGAAAGTAAACAATTGAAGCCGTAGGGTGTCCTAACCTCTCCCCCAGTTTAAAGTCTGATTGTCTGATTTGCTTCACGGTTCACATGGAACTTGTTGGAAGAGTTCTTCTGAAGTGGTGTACTGCACTAGCTGTATCAGGGTTGGAGGTGGGCCATTCAAACTGGGTGATTATAAGGGCTGGTTTAGCACTGGTATTTTACATGTTGCTTATGAACAGTTTGCAAATTTTTTGTAGCAACTCTGTTTGGGTCTACAGACTGCAGATTTGCATGGAGAACCAGTTGAGCAATGGAAGGTCTGGTTCCTCCTGACCACAGGGGACTGGCATATATATAGTACAACCCTGAGAGGCATTGAATGAAAATACTGGACTACAGTATTGTTATTTTGAGAATTATTGTGTAGTGTTTACAATGTTTGTTGGTATGAACTCTGTAGAGATGCTAATTCCCAAGACTATTAAGCCAATCATGTCTGTAAGACATTTAATTGGTTTTTGCTTTGCGATTTATCAGAATCTAGCTCCTAGGCCTACAGATTCAGGATTTACAAAAGCTTGTCTGTGTGTGTGTGTGTGTGTGGGGGGGGGGGACAGGGGGTGGGGGATGAATATCCTATGGGCAAAGTTAAAGAATACAAGTGTTAAAATGCACAACGCTTTGATGAAAAGGGGGGGGGGGTCTGGTTTAAGCTTTGAAAGGAAACATTGTTAATGGTCTTCCCTAGCATCTGCCCATCAAAACAAGTATACATACAATTATTTAGTGCAGCTTTGGGATTGTCTCATAAAAGTCAGTTGTGCCATAAAAAAGGGGGGGGGACTGGAGCTAGGGCCAGAAAAGCCCCCTCTGGATCAATGCCTGTATTTGTAGACATTTAGACCATCAGGGTGTGCCTCTTGTATTTTGCTAAGTCTAGAAGAAAAGGAGAACATTTCCTAAAATATACCATGAAGGTTAAGGATTATTTTCTCTGAGACTTAATAAAGTGTGCATGAGGTTTAATGATGTCAACAAGTAATATAAAGAATCTATAACTTCTGTATTTCTTTTGTAAACCCATGTATTGTCTTTGTAAACCCATGATTCTCTGTTCATCTTTTGTTAGGATTGCCTTACTGCCTTGATTAAATTATCTTTGGTGAAGTGTTCAATGTTGACTCTCTTTTGCTCATCTTGAACCTGCATATTCAAGTCTAAGAATTACTCCCACTTCAAACATTAAAAAGGATTTGTCTTAATATTTGTTAGCTTTACAGATAAAGTTAAAGGAGTGTCACACTTGGAACGTTATTTGAAGTGTATAAAATGTGCAAGAAATGTTAGCTCTGCTTTGTTGACATACTTAAGGGGAGCCGCACATATTTTAACTGCATTACCCAATAGGATTCACTTAAACTATGATGTTGCTTTCTGTGTTCTTTAGAACTTCTTCATCTGTTTTCCAAAGCAACCGATGAAAGCTTGTAAAGTAAGAAAAAATACTGCAAATACTGTCATTGTACAGTATTTATCTTTGGTATCATAACATCAAAGATCATGTCATTTCTAATAAATAAACACAAAATACTATGATCGATAGCCTTAAATCAGAATATTGATATGGTAAACTGGGTCATATAAGCCGATTGTTGACCTTTTGATATTTTTCTATACTAGTCTAAAGTAAAATTGGTAAGTCATTCTAACAGTTGTGTAGATTATGTGATTGTGTTTTTATCAGTTGCTGCAATTGAATTATGTAAGCAGTGCTTAGTTCATAAGCCTCCTTGGACTGGCTTTATCGCATCTCGGGGTAGTATATATTGCTGTTGAATATGTGTAAAGAGAATAAATGTAGGTTCAGCAGTTACCTGAACACAATTCCTTGCTCTAGCATAGACATTTTAAATTATTATGAGCAAATAGCAAAAGAATAGATTCGTGTCATTGTCTAACTTATGAGAGATTTTCTCAGTTGATTCAAAGGTGGGTGGTAGACTTCTCACTGGGATATTCTCTTTATGGTGTGAAACTGCATACCTTGGTTCAGTTAATATTCATCAGTGATACCTTTTTTCTTCCATTCTTGCTCTGCTCAATCCCAGGTGTGAAGAAGCACCAAGGGAGTTTTATTTACAGTTAATGTCAGGGAATAGTCTTAACACCTCTGGTAAGTTTATGCTCCATTTGCACTGCAGGTAGCATCTAATAGGGCTCTGTTTGTTTGATCTAACAGAATTTTTTTCTGTACTTTTCAAGGTTGGCAGATCTCAAAAAGGGGAAAGATTTGTAGATTATGATGAAGGTACCTGGGAGAGATTATTGTTTGTAGATTCACCATCTGGCATCAACTATTATCTCATCAAGGTCATCTTAAAGGTTGTCTGATGCATTTGGTTGAGTGAAGAGTTGATGATTCTCATATGTAGGTTTATGTTCTTGTCATAGACTGCCACCTAATTAAAGAGAAAATACCATCATCCCAATTTGAATTTAAACCAGGGTATCTTCTTTTAAATCATTTGACAATATCTCCATCAATATGTTTGATTCATGTAGAATACCCCCCCCCCCCCCACCCTCTACTTTTAAATGTAATATATATTTAAGTTCTTAAAGGTCATGTAAGTGACTTACAAGGGACATAGGAGCATATTTGAGACATTTAGCTTACATTTCAAAACAGTTTTGGGAGACTGCCTTTTCCCTTTAAACTTGCTGCAAGTCATGTAAAAACCTGAAAAGCCCTGGTGTACTCATACATACTGTAGGGTAGTCTTAGCAGGGAGTTGCCTTTCGAGGTTTCTCCAATCCTAGTCGTATTTATTGTTACTTGTACTGAAAACCCACTTTTGCACTATGTAGGCAATAGATGAGTGAAACAATTTTAGGATCTTAAATTCCTTTTGACATCTCTTGATAAAATCAATTTCCTGTTGAGTATATTCTGTGATAATAAAACCAGAATCTGCATTACCCCATATAAAGTACCACCAGCAGTGTTCTCCACAGGTCCAAATTTTGTCTGGGTGCTAGTCTCTGATCTGGCAGATGACACCGATCGCCGTCCTGGGGTAGGAGTCAAAGGGGAGGGGATCCCCTCACCCTTTCAAACAATTTTTGCTCACGTAAGGTAAGCTAGATGCAAAATGGTGTTACATGAGCTGCTTAATTTGAATGGACAATTAAAATGTTACACAAAACAGTGAAAGTAGTATATTTTGTCGGGGCGGCAACATTAAGACAGGGTGCTGACGCACGCTCTTCAGATTTCGTCAGGGTGGAGTGCCCAAACAAAACGGCTCATGGAGAACACTGACCAGCCCAGTTGGCCAAAAAAGGGTGTGGCATCATGGGGTTTCCTAAGTAAGGGCTCGGCCCGATTGTGCCAATGGGAAGTTAAGGATTGTAGGGAAAAAGGAGTTAAATTATTAGAGCCAAAATATTCCAAGTCTATTTCCCTCCGCCAAACTGAGTTTTGGGTGATAGTGCTTTAGTAGTCACAACACTCTACAGTACTTACACTATAAGTCTCGTACTGATATGCATTTCATCCATTCTTGAAAAAAAGATATTTCAGTAATATGTTGACCATGTCTGATTTGTGCAGTGTGAAATTTTGTCTTGTACATCTCTTTTCACCTTTGGAACTCTGTCTAAGCCTATACTGTCATATTTGTTTTGATAAAAGATTTGAATGCTGATGGCACATGAAGTAGTCGTCCATGGATATTAAGTTTGACTACATTGATAATGTTTGTTCAACGTAAGCATGGATCTTGATGGTATGCATTTAGATTTTATGAGATTGTGAGCCTTTTTGGTTTCGATGATAAGAGAAACCTATGCATTCATGATGGCGTGGGTATGTATGTGCCTGTGTGTGAGATGTAAAACCTTGTGTGCGTGTGTATATGTGTGTGTGTTTGTGACACTTTGCTTGTTAACACGATGTCTCTAGATGGGAAAGTCTGACAGTTCTCAAACTTAGTATGGAGATGCCCCATATTGAGAGGAAAAACCCTATTGTTTTTGATGGGGTCAAAGGTCATTTGGGGTCACAAGAGGTCAAACTCTGAAAAACTTGTTAACATGATATCTAGAGTTAGGAAGCTTGGACTGATTTCATACTTACTAGTATGTAAATGTGTTATGGTAAGAGGAAGAACCCTTTGTTTTCAGTGGGGGTCAAAGGTCATCTGGGTCACCAGGGGTCAAACTCTGAAAACCCTGTTAACACCATATCTCGAGTTAGGAAGCTTGGACGTATTTCATACTTAGTATGTAGATGTGTTACAGTAAGAGGAAGAACCGTATTGTTTTTGGTGGGGGTCAAAGGTCATCTGGGGTCACGGGGAACCAAACTGAAAACCTTGTTAACATGATATCTCCAGTTAGGAAGCTTGTATTGATTTCATACTTAGTGTGTAGATGTGTTATATGGTGAGAGGAAGAACCCTATTGTTTTTGGTGGGGTCAGGGGTCATCTGGGGTCACTGGGGGTCAAACTCTGAAAACCTCATTAACATGATATCTTGAGATAGGAAGCTTGGACTGATTTCATACTCAGTAAGTGGATATGATAAGGAAGAGGATGAACCTTTTTGTTTTTTGGTGGGGGCAAAGGTCGTCTGGGGTCACCAGGGGTCAAACTCTGAGAACCTTGTTAACACGATATCTAGAGTTAGGAAGCTTAGATTGATTTCACACTTAGTATGTTGATGTGTTATGATAATACAGAGATGCCAACTAGTACGGTTTTCCCGTATTTTGTACGGATTTTGGTTGGAAATACGGAAATATGGGAATACGCTTTATTCCGTTAAAATACGGAAATAGGATCGCTAAAAATATGGAAAGCAGATCTCTGAAAATAACAATGTAAATATAAATGCGACTGGACCGGGAGACTATACAGCAGAGGTCACGATATCACGACTCTAACCTGCTGCCTTTAATGCACAGTAACCAATTCATTCACTGGTCTGTTTATGGCCATCTCCTGAATATTACGACCAATTACAGCAATATTGACTTAGACTCCGTTTCCTTACTTTGCATAGACTGGAAACACGGGTAGGCGTGTGTACTGCTAGTGGGCGATAGTACAGTGCAGCTGTATTTTACTGTATAATATTGTTACGTAGCATGCCGAAATGAATTCGATGAAATACGCCGTACATGGAACTGCTTATTCTGGATTAGTTAAGCCATCGTTGTTTGTTTCATACATGGCGAAATAATGCCACCCAAGCTGAGGAAATAACATTCAAGCCAGAATACACCAAAAGGTGGTACCGTATTTCATCGTTAGAAGTAGCCTAGTCGAAATGCAAGCTCAGCAAAGCTGTAGCGTTAGGCTTAGCCTAACGTGTAATGCCAGTTGGCTAACCTGGCTATAGTCTAGGTATGTAGTCTGTACTACTTTGTGTTTTTAACCTGTTCTGTTTGAACATGAATCGTTTGAACAAAATACGCTTTTGATGTCCAAAATACTCTTTTTGATGTGATAAAATACTGGAAACCATTTTGGAAAGTTGGCATCTCTGATAATAGAGAGAGCCCTTATTGTTTTTGGTGAAGGTCAAAAGTTATTTGGAGTCACCAGGGTCAACTCTGAAAACCTTGTTAACACCATATCTTGATATAGGAAGCTTGGATGAGTTTCATTTTTTAGTATTCAGATGTTTTATGGTGTGACTTAGCACTCTATTGGTTTTGTTGCAGATCAGAGGTCACCTGGGGCCACTAGGAGTCAAACACTCCCAAGATCTTTACCTGAGGTCACCACAGGTCAAAAAGTAAATTTCCCAAGAAATCTCAAGACCTTCCACTCAGTTCACCACAGGTCAAAAAGCACTTTTTCAAGGATTTACAAAATTGTTATCTGGGGTCTCCAAATGTCAAAATGCAAAATTTCCCAAGAATTCCCAAGATCAAATATGAATGCAAAACTGTAATTTTCCAGTACCTTAAGATAGCATTTCAACAGTGACTGAAAAAATAGGATAACATGGCATTATCTGGAATAAAGCATACATACATGATCGAAACCTCAGTGCATTTTTGCATTCTGGTTCAAGAAAGTAGAATTAATAAGTCATCCCTGTTTTGGAAACCTCTGAATAGTTTGAAGTTAATCCATTGGCAGTTGTTATTTTAAAGGATGTTTATTGTCCTGATTCATTGTTTGGGGTATTTATCTGGAAGCCATCACATTCATTATCTGTCATTTTTGCTTCCCTTATAAATATCACGATTTAGTGGTAAAATGTATTGCAGCTCATTGCTCTGCCATGCAAATGATACCAGTGATGGTTCTGGTGACGTGGCATAATTTATCATGCCTGGTTGTAAATAAATTTTATATCTTGTTTCCATTATTGTCCTTATTGTAGCTATATCGGTAATTTATTGTCATTGTCATCATCATCATCATTCATTATCGTGCATGATATAGCACATTCTTATTATTGCAAGGAGCTGAGGTTGTCTGTAACATAATGGCAGTGCTCAGTATAATACTGTAGATTGAATTTAATGTTGTCATAGTATGGTGTACTGTAAATGTTGCAGTTCAAAATAGTTTTGTATTCTGCTGATTTATTACAACATACCATAATAAGACTTGTAGTGAGTATGTACGTACTCATACTCGTGGGTGTGCACAATTGCCTGTGCTTGTACTCATGAGAATTAATTCGTACTTGAACTCACAGATTTTGGAAGCTCTGCATAGGGGCTAATGCAAAATTTTGTACTCGTACTCCTGAAAAAGGACATGTATGTACTCACAATACACTCTGCTCTTGTACTCATACTCATGACATTGTACTCGCACTACAAGTCTGCCATAATAAATTTTTAGAGTCAAAGTGTTAAAATCTGAACTGAAAACTGCTTCATTCCCCTGCCTTCCTCATTTTCCAAGGGCCTCCTTCTCTTTATATGTCCCCATTATTAGTTGACAAAAATGTTGATAGCATTGTCCACTCTTATTTTGTATCCATTGCTTTTCTCAGAAGGTTAGCATTCTGAGTATCATGTGAAAGATTTATATTTTGTAATGAATGAGTTGGAAAGTGAACAGATGTCATACATAATAAGAGAGTAAGGTATATTAGCCAAAAGAGAGGCCTAATAGAACCAGCTGCAGTTTACACATAACTTCTGTTGGCCCACCGCTGCAAAAAGATGGACACAAAGACGCAGCTAGAAATTTTCATCCTAGTCCCACATTAAACAGAGTAGCTATAAACTCCATTCTTTATTGTCAAATCACGAAAATATCTGTTGCTAGCCAATCTTCAGATATTGGATG